>MU228316.1:2072209-2085163 GCA_018584345.1 Thuja plicata | reverse complement strand
TTGTCATGACATAGAGGTTGATACCATTCACACTTATGCAATTCCTCCTAAAGTTGAAAATGAAGAACATATGGCTCAAGGGTTGAATTCAACTCAAATATCAAGTGAACCTCGACAAGTCAACATAAAACAAGCACCTCTTTTCACTCAATGGGTAGCTGAACCTTGGGTACCTTTTTGGGTGGGAGATTCTACCCTAGTGTTTAATCCACATGCTTTCTTTCCCATAGAAATTGTAGAGGACTCTGATGAAGAGGATTTCGATCCTTCTTCCATGGATCATCTTGAAGAGGCACATGTCATAGACCATGATGATACAATGTATGGACCATCTAATGAAGTCATGTCCTTAACTCCTTCAAATGAAAACCCATTCAATGATTATTTGTCCCTAATGCATCCCAAACTTATTGATTGGGATCTGTCTGAGTCAAATGACTTACTCTACTTCCCAAATGACAATTCAATGGCCTTATACCTCAATGTGGTCGAACCCAATTCTTCCACTAATGAATTCACTCTGGACATCATGATAGGGGCAGGTGTTCAATCTTTTAATCCAAAAAATAAAGAGAAAATATACAAAAAAATGAGGTCTAGTGGTGAAAACCACCATGTGGCAGTGCTAGACCCAAAAAAAGTAAAAATAAAGGATGTTTCTGAAGGTGAAAACCCAACTGTGGCACCTAAGGGAGAAAGGTTGAACACCTTGCTAGCTCACGAAGATGAAATATCACCTATACTTATTGAACCCACAGAAAAGGTCAACATTGGAACAAAAAAGGATCCTAAATTCATTCATTTAGCAGCATCCTTAAGTCCTTTGGAGAGAGAAGAGTTCATTACATTCTTTCAAGAAAAACAAATCAACTTCGCATGGTCATATGCTGACATGCCTAGATTAGATCCAAGTTTCATAATGCATCACTTAAATGTGAAACCAGGGGTTAAGCACATAAAGCAGAAGTTGCAAAAAATGCATCCACATATAGCCCTCTTAGTCAAAGTTGATTTGGAGAAATTGCTCAAAGAAGGATTTATAAGAGTAATAGCATATGTCGAATGGATCTCCAATATTGTACCAATTACCAAACATGATAAAACAATAAGGGTTTGCACATATTTCAGATATTTAAACCTTGCTTGTCCAAAAGATGACTTTCCCTTACCAAGCATTGATGATATTGTGGACCTCATGGTAGGTCATTCTATGCTCTCACGTATGGATGGATTTAGTGGGTATAATCAAATTCGCATAGCACCTGAGGATCAAGAGAAGATAGCTTTTAGATGTCCATGGGGTGCCTTTTTTTGGAATGTAATGCCCTTCGGTCTTAAAAATGTCAGAGCCACTTATCAAAGAGTCATGACTACCATTTCCCATGACATGATGCACACCTTCATGGAAGATTATGTGGATGACATTTTAGCTAAGTCACATAAGAGAATAGATCATCTATTCATATTGGACAAGATATTTACAAGGCTATAAAAATTCAAGGTGAGACCTAACCCAAAGAAATGTGCTTTTGGGGTACAATCTGGAAAAATCCTAGGGTACATTGTTTCAGCAAAAGGCATTGAAGTAGATCCTGAAAAGGTACAAGAAATAATGGACATGGACATTCCAAAGAATATTAGTCAAATGAGGTCACTTCAAGGAAGACTTCAATCTATAAGAAGGTTCATTTCTCAATTGGCGGAAAAATTCCATTCTTTCACCAGATTACTACATAAAGACACCATCTTCACATGGGATGAGGAGTGTGACAAAGCCTTTTCATTGTTAAAATCATACTTGATGAATCCTCCTATATTAATGTCACCAATTCAATGGAAACCTTTATTACTCTACATTTCAGCAACAGAAAAATCTTTAGGAGTCTTATTGGCACAAGAGGATGATGAAGGGAAAGAAAGAGCTATCTACTATTTGAGTAGAACCTTGAACAAATATGAATTAAAATATAGCTTCATGGAAAGGGCTTGCCTGGCAGTGGTATTTGCCTCTCAAAAGTTAAGACACTATATGTTGTTGCATAAGGTGAAACTCATAGCTAAAATTGGTCCCTTGAAATACATACTTAGCAAAACAGCTTTAACTGGAAGGATTGCAAAGTGGGTCATGGTACTAAGTGAATTCGACATTGAATATGTTGATAGGAAATCAATCAAAGTTCAAGTTATAGCTGATCAATTGGCTGAATATCCTCAAGAATCTACACATCCTATATAAGTGGAATTCCTAGAATCTGCAATTGTGAATGTCAAAGCTAAGACATGGACTTTATACTTTGATGGATCATATACCCAAAATGGCAGTGGACCAAGCATTCTTTTGATTACACCACAAGGTTACACAATCCCAAAATCTTACAATTTATTGTTCCCTTGCACCAATAACATAGCAGAGTATGAAGCTTTGGTCATCGGCATTAAGACAGCCTTGGAATGGAATGTCACATAATTACAAGTCTATGGGGACTCTCAACTAGTCATTAATCAATTTAATGATGAGTATAATACTAAAGATGAAAAATTGTTGCCTTACAAGAACTTGGTGGACAACTGGAAGAAGTAATTTTCTTTGATTACTTTTGTACAAATTTCAAGAGACAAGAATAGAGAAGTCAATGCAATGGCTACTCTGGCATATTTACTTCAGCTACACGATCAAAATGAAAAGTATGAGTTCTTGGTGGAAGAATTGGTGAAACCAACATTTGACCTACCTGAGACCCAAATTATTTCCCTTTTACATGGACACGACTCTTTGTGGTATGGACCTATCTATGCTTACCTCAAAAATCAAACCTTACCTATAGACCAAACCCGTGCTCAAAAGTGAAATTTCATAAGGCAAGCAGCTTGTTATACTATCCTTTCTGACACATTGTATCGTAAAGGTCTTGAAGGAACACTCCTTAGATTTCTAGAGGAAGATGAATCAAAATTATCTTTAAAAGATGTCCACGAGGGGATTTTTGGGTCACATTCAAATGGTTTAAACCTAGCTAAGAAAATCTTATGTATGGGGTACTTTTGGAAAACCTTAGAAAGAGATGCTTGTCAATATGTTAAAATTTGCAAGAAATGTCAATACCATGGAAACTTGATTCATGCACCAGCACAATAACTAAACCCTTTTGTCACACCATGGCCATTCTATCAATGGGGTTTTGACTTGATTGGCATGATTTATCCACCTTCTTCAAACAAACACAAGTATATAATCACAGCGATAGAATACTTTACTAAATGGGTTGAAGCTGTTTCTTTATCAATGGCAACAGGAAAACAAATTTCCATGTTTATCCTAAATCATATCATTTGTAGATATGGCATTCCTCATGCCATTATCACAGATAATGGAAAATAGTTTAGGAACAAAGATATTGATGAACTTTGTGACACATTCCAGATTACACATCACTCTTCATCCATTTACTATCCCCAAGGTAATGGATAGGCAGAAGCCACTAACAAGAACATCCTTAAAATCCTTAAGCGATCAATTGGAAAATTGGGAAAGGATTGGAACCTTCAAATCAATCCAGCATTATGGGCCTATAGGACTAGCATTTTCACCCCGACATGAGCTACACCTTTTTCTTTGGTTTATGGGGCCGAAGTTTTTCTCCCTTTAGAAGTTGAAATACCATCCCTCAGAGTTTCATTGCATGGATTAATAACGGATGAGGATTATAGAGTTGCCTGCCTTCAACAATTGGAATTGTTAGAGGAACATCAGACTCAAGCCTATGATCATTTGAAAGTGTATCAGAATCGAATTTCCAGGAACTATAACAAACATATCAAGCCAAGAAACTTTAAAATAGGAGATCTAGTATTGAGGGAAAATCCAAAAAATTAGGCTGATAGAGAAAAGAAAGGGAAGTGGGAAGCAAATTGGCTTGGTCCTTTTGTCATTGTTCATTCATTTGGGATGGGAACCTACAAATTGGCTGATTGTAATGGTGTTGAATTGCTAGAACCTATCAATAGCATTCATCTTAAGAGGTTCCACACCCGATTCAGAGGAAAGAGTATCAGAATAAAGAGTATAAGTTGAAGAGTATCAGATGAGTCAAGCATCACCCTTGTACATGAGAAAATTCAAAAATACCAAAAAAAAAAAAGGAGAAAAGATCCAAAATACCAAAAAAAAAATAGAAATTTCAAAAAGCCAAAAACATTTGAAAAAGTGAAAAAAGTGCCTTGGTGAAAACCTAGCATTAGGCACCTTGGTAGCAAAAAAAAGAGAAAAGGAGAAAAAGAGAAAAAGAGAAAAAGAGAAAAGGAGGAATAATCCCAAGAGGTGAAAACTTGGAAACAGACGCCTTTTGTCCCTTAGGTGTTTCCTAGTCGCATTTGTACATATTGTGGTTTCCTCATCTCAGTTGTCCATATCCTTATTGCATTTATCATTCATGCATTGCCCTAATAAAGTCTCAGAGCTGCATTTTTTCACATGCTAGGTTCATTTGCCCTCAATTTCACGTTGGTTACATTTATCACTTGGGGGCACACATCATAGATTTTGGTACCAACCAGATTCAATAGTGCAACATTTTGGCTGCACATCAAAAGTAGATTTTCAGATTCAGGAGAGACATTTTGGAACCTTTGATGACTATCATTGTTCAACCCTAAACAGTTTGATCGCATAACATGATCCTTGACTCTCATTTGACTTATTTTATCAAGATTAAAAATTGACACACCTTAAATGATCAGATTGTCTGGAATTCTTATTTGAAAATCTTGATGCATTTCACAAACACTTGGATTTTTTTTTATGAGTTTTTCATTGCCTTTTTTCAAGTCATGTTCTTTTTAGCTAATCAATGATGTTTCGGCTAGATTGGTAAGGATAAAAGACATGATGTTTTCTTAAGCTTCTGAGTGACTATTTTGAGGAAGATACTTTAAATTGTGTAAATTAGTCTAAATACATGGTCATCAAAGACTGATAGAGGAAATTCATATAGGATAGAGGGTTAACCTTTGTTTGTTTACACAAAAGGATACCTTGGTTATTTAGATTTTCCATATCTTAATACCAACATCCACTTGCAACATTGAATCCGATTAAACTGGTATTCATACTCCCATAGTTGGTCATCCAACTAGTGAGGGTTGTACTTGGTTTCATAGAAAGGGGTACCACACATGGGAAAGTCATATTCATATTCTTATGTTCATAGTGGCACCAGTAAGGATTATATCGACTCCTAGTTCCACAACACTCTATGATGAAAATATATCTCAGTTTGCATTCCTTTCGCAAACCTCAAGGACAATTAGTTGCATTGCATTTTGCATGTTAGATTAATTGCATTCCATGTTAGATTAAATTGCATTTTGCATGTTAGATTAATTGCATGTTGCTTTTTTCCTTGCGTTATCAAATGCTTAGTTCTCAAATGGCTTGTCTTTCTAGCAATTTTCCAAGTTCAAGGGGGGACAAAGGGTTGACAACATTTCATCAAATCATATGAGTTTCAAGTCATTCAAAAATAAGATTGTCCTTTGAATTCATCATCATTAGTCATTATTCATTATACATTCATGTCAAGAGAAAATCAAGAAAAACATACATTATTCATTAATCATTATTCATATCATCATTTAGAATTGCATATCATAAATTAAATTGCATACATCCAATAAAACCAAAATGATAGATGCATTTCATTTACCATAAGCACTAAGTATTGCATTCATTACATTGCATATTTCATACATGGTTAAATTAGAAAAAAATATAGAGATAAATTGCATTAACATCATTTGCATCCATTTATCTATGTCCTACTCTAAGTCATTTGCATACATAGCACAATAGAACTACATGCATCATAGAAACATATAGACATGCATAAAAGGAAATCTCATAACATCATCAAAGAAAAAATCAAAGTACATCATAAGATAAATGTCCATCATCAATCACTATAGCATAATCAGTACATCCAAGGTACATCAATAAAAATGGTACATCAAAGTCCTTATAAAAAAAAATACATATGATACAAATGTTATACATCCTAGGTCCATATCTATCTCATGACCCAGTAGGGGCACTTGATCCATCCTCAGCCAAACCTATGCCTGACCCACTTGCACCATCTGGATCCCCATCACTTGCTCTATCCTGTGAACCAAGAGGTGCCTGACTAGTGCTTGCACTGGTCTGTAACTAAGCCAGAGTAGCTAGGAACTGCTGCAGCATGGTCGTGACCTGATCTAATCTCGCTGTAACTGTAGTCATCCTAGACTGTAACCCCCGAACATCCCACACTATATCATTTGAAACTAGAGGTGCCTACAATGCTGAAGGAGCCTATGGTGCCTGAGGTGCTAAAGGTACCTACGGTATCACCTGTGTTGAGCTCACCTGTGGATCAACCTGTGGTATCTATCCCTATACAGGAACCTGTCTCACCTCCTGGACCCATCTGTGCCTACGTCTGGCCCAATCTGCATCCACTCTCAAAGGAGCCTGACCCTATGGTACCTTTTCCCCTGCTAGTCTCTACCTCGGCTATCTAAAACCACCACCTTGGCCTCTCACATGGTCGCCTCTCATCCAAGGCCCAGCTGCTCTCTATACCCATGGCACTCTGGGTGCTCTCTAAACTCTACACTGGTGTGGTCTACCGCCATCATCTCCACCATCACCATCATCCTTAGAAAGCTCATCAAGATCAGGGATAGGCTCTGCCAGATCCGTGAATCTCATGAAACAATGTCACAAGAACCACTCTTGATACTCTGTTGACATCCCTGCATCTGCAACCTATGGTAGCATATCCCACACCCCATATCCCATCTAATATATCTATAGATAGGCTGACTGGTAGTCAACCTATGCTCCCCACATTGACCTCTAAGCCTGTACTTGAGCATATAATTCCATACCCTATGGCATATCCTGCATCTGGCTGAACTGGCATAGCACTCTCCCACAAAAGAATCTCTCAATCACCAATGGTGATCGGCCTATCATCCATCAAGGTGAAAACATGTAGGGTAACTCATCATCATCCTCCTGCCATCTCTCGCATTGTAAGTACGGCCTCCAAACCACCTAATCTATATCATCAATCGTACATCTCCAAAAATCAACCTTGCCCAGATGATGTTGGACAATCATGTCATCATATAGAAATACATATGGGTAACCATGAGCCTGAACTCACACTAAAGCTAGCCTAGTAATAGGGATATGCTCCCATGTCCACAACTGTAACAAAATTGCACCTGCAGAAATAGCTACACTGCACCGATATACAATATCATGTAAATCATGATACAAATGTGCCAACATACAGGAACCCCAATCCAATCTCTTTGGATGAGAAATCAGGTCCTTTATAATCTAGCCCCATCTAACCACAAAACCATGACCTCTCCTATCTAGCAATAATAATCCTCCTATCACAGCTCCTAATAATGCTGGTAGGGTGGGAAATGAGGCAAATTGTGCCCATGTAATGCAATCATCTACAATGGTGTTGTCTCCAAACACCCATTTACATACACTACTATCATATACTACATCATAATACACCCGCTCTCCATGAGTCAGGATCCTCAATAGTCTATATACATCCTCTGGTGTAATAGTCATCTCACCTAGAGGTAAGTGAAAGGTATTATGGTCAGAGTGCCATCACTCTGCCATAGCTATCAATAAACCTCAGTTTAACTAAAACTGAGGGAGATCTAAGAGGAAACTTAGTCCACAAGTCTCAATAATATGCCACTTAGGAGGCATAAGCTCATCTACCAGATCAAATATCCATAACGCTATACCTCACACCCGCAACTTGCGATAATGCTCCTACATTTTGAAACAAAGTGCATCATGTTAGTTTTTCTCTTGATGAACCATTCTAAGTCAATCACAACACATTAAATCTATCTTTTCTCTAACTTGAGTGTATCAACTTATTGCTCCTAACCTCTATATCATGAGACACAAGGACAATTTGCAATCATTTTTAATCATATCTGATTGACCTATCAAACATTCATCATTATGACTTTTCTAACATCCTAAACCACTACGTGACATTCTGGACGAATATTTTCTAGCTTGGAACCTAATTGGGTCATCTAGACGATCAATCGAACTAAGTTCATCTATTTTCCTATATCAACTTTCACCTTTATGGTAGGTGGCACTTAACTGAGTGTACATGGCTTTTTAAGCCATGCGGCTTTTTAATCTTTAAATGTGACACATTACCACACAGAGGCGGCACTTTACTAATTAGGCAGCCTTTTGTAGGCCTACACGGCTCTTAAAACATGGTGTTTTCAGGTGGCACATTTCATATTTTGGGTGGCAATTCTAACCTAACTCCTATGCGGCTAAGAATTGCGTATACGCAGCTTTTCATAGCACGGACGCAGCTTTTTACTACCCTACGTGACATTTTACCTATCCTAAGTGGCATTTTGCTAATCATTTTCTAAAAAGAAATAAAAACATGCATTAAATGGAATTTTCAAAGAAATAAATGCACCAAGAGGGTTCGAACCACTCACCGGAGGCCCGTAGTTAGGAGGTTTCTAATATCGGCGTGCTCGCTCGAACCTATGCTCTCATATGGGGACCACCATCACTATCAGTCGTCAAAAGCTCAGCGCAAAATCTCAATAGTGAAAACTGAAAATGAATAGTAATTTTGGGTTTTGCAACCTATTTAAGCTATTTTAACCTATTTTCTGAGATTTTTGACCCAGTCAAACCTAATCTGCCTATTTTGCACACTGGGGCATTTATTCGACATCTTTTCACATCATAGTTTATCAGAGATGCAATCATCTTGGATCTATCCTATTAGCATTATTTGTCAACACCTTTTACCTACAATCCATATTATTCCATTTTCAAGGGAGCATCATCATATCATCAAACTAGGATTTTGTAGCATATCTTGCATCAAATATTGGCATTCAAATTTCAAACTTTATCAATCAGAGTTTCATATCGGGATTTTCATTTCGGAGTTTTATATCAGAGTTTCATATCAGGGTTTTATATCAGAGTTTGATATCAGGGTTTCATATCAGGATTTTCATATCAGAGTTTCATATCGGGATTTTCATATCAGGGTTTCATATCAGGTTTTCATATCAGGTTTTCATATCAGCTCATCAGTATCAACTCAATAATCAGGACAATCAAGCTTTCTTTGAATCAATGCGCTTTGCACATCAATTCAAAGAGGGGCATTTGTAGACACCTAAAATTGACCAGGTGTATCTTAAGCATTCCAAACTATAAATCTCAACCAAATGCCTTAAAATTTCATATCAATGCAAAACAAATAGATCAAATCAAATGGACAAAATTTAAATCAAATAAAAAGATCAAATAATCATGAAATCAACTAATTAAATTCAAGCCTAAATGAATTAATCAAATTATGCAATTGATTTTCAATTGTATAGTTCAAATAAAAAAGGATCAAATCCAACCCAATCACCCTTCCATGGCTAATTTAATTAAATGATGGAGTTATTTAATTCCTAATATCTTTGAGACAACCAACCAACTTTCCCTCCATTTGAGAACACCTCAAAATTTTGACTTAACCAAACTTTGATCATGATTAACTCACTCTACCCCCTACCCTTGGGAAAATTCTATAAATACAAACCATTTCCTTTGTGTTTGGGATCCAAGAATTCAAGAGCAAAAGCATCCTTATTATAGGCACATTGAGAGCATATGAGGAGCATTTGAGAGCCTTTTTGAGAGAATTTTAGCATTTACATTACATCTAGCATATCATGTTTAGGAACATTTGTTATTTTCTCATATAATCTTGGAGAATTTTTGAGCATTTTGAGCATTCTAGCTAGATTTGAGCATTCATTTTTCATACATATCTCATTCTAGGATTGTCCTTGAGAGAGATTAAGCCTGAGAGCTCTCTTAACAAAGCTTGGATAGAGGACCATGAGATGATATAGATTGTAGCTTCAATTCTTAGATTAACTTGTTTTATCTTTCCATAGAATTGTTGTATTTCATCTTAATTTCATGAAGGTGTATTTTCTTACACACAGGAATAAAGTCACAAGTGTTGAAAACATAATGGATTTGGCGCCTATAACAACATGAAATCTACAACCTCAGCAAAAGACCAAAGTTTTCTATCTCCACTTTTACTTTTTTTGGGGTGCACATCTCTATTACTTGAAGAAGAAGCTTGTGAACTTCAATCATTCATGATTTTTACAACACCTTTGACTTTCAAGTGATCAAAAAATTAAATTAAATTTTCTTGGATTTTTATTTATAGTTAACACAATGATTCATAAGACTTTGTGTTGACATAAAAACCACAGAGTGATTCATAAAATGATGTGTTAATAAAAAATCCATTATGCATAAAATTTGAAAACATTTCATGCATGTGTGGTTCATAATATACATCCACTCTTTCATAAAATTGGTATATCTTATACCCTTATGGCCGTAATCCGTCAAATTGGGCCGCTGGAAAAGAATTGTCGAAACTGGGAAAACATGAAATGTTATCCAACTCTACTGTTGTTTTGCAGAATAACTTTATGTTGCATCAACTAACCATTACAAAAAGGTGAAAATATGTTTAATAATCACTTCTACACATGACCACGTCTTATAAAATTAAAATTGGTGGACTACGGGCCCACCATCCCTTGGTTGCACAAAGATTTAAAACCTTTATCGTTGTTTCGTGGAAAATAATAAATGGACCCCGCCATCACTTCAAAAAATAAAAAAATCATTGGGATAACATGACATGTTAGCCCACCCAGTGATAACATTTCATTTACCTATTGACCTTTTCTATTTCACACATAATCCTGACAGGTGTGAGGAAACAAACCACGAAATGACAAAAATGGGAAAAAGGGACGTGTTGTCCCACCTTAACGTTGTTTCACAAAAGAAAAGAAATAGAACCCACCATCACCTTTTGAAACAACTAAAACATTAGAAAATACATGGAGAACGGAGGAGATAGGGGAGGAATGGAGTGACCAAATTCAAATTTGAATTTGGGCGGGATAGGTGCGAGGGGTGCAGGGACTTTTGAGCACAGCAAGCCAGAAGATGCGAAGGAAAAAGGGAACCAAGGGATGGATCCTGATGCTGGACTTGCACTTGGGGACCCAGTGGGGACCTAGGTCTATTGAGTCAGAAGGAAAATTTGAGAGTAGAAAAATTGGGCATCCCTATTTGGATTTAAACCAACAGGTAAGTCTTCTTTACCACCTATTAAGAATATTTCAAAACCCTCTCAAGGGAGTTTTGCAATAGATATTCTGGACCATATTATTGATCATACTATTTCTAGAATGAATAACTCTCTGGTAGGGAGATTCTTGGGGGTTAGATAAAACATTAAAGAGGTTAGAGCCTATGCCTCTTGGAAATGGGACCTGAAAGGGAAAGTGGATGTGGTGGCTATGGCTAAAGGTTTCCTATCTTTTTGCTTCTCATGTGAAGATGATAGAATGAAAATACTATGCAATATGCCATGGATGATAGGGAAAAATACATTGGTCCTCCAAAAATGGTGCCCTAATCTGATCTTTGAGGAGGAAGCAGTTAACTAGTTCCGGTCTAGGTTAAGCTCCACGGCCTTCCTCTGGAATATTGGGTGGAGGATATATTTGCGGGGATATAAAATTCCTTTGGGGAACTTCTATCAATAGATAATGTCACTACTTCAAGGAGAACGCTCAGGTATGCTTGGATATTTGGTGGGATAACATAGGACACTGATATGCTAGAGAAAATCAATATTCATTCAAAATAGGGATCGTGGGAGAAAAAGATTGAATACAAAACCATTCCTTTTGTGTGCTTTCATTATAAGAAAGTTGGACATTGGGCAAAGGAATTTCTGGCAAAGGTGATGTAGAGAAAGACTAAGAAATGGATCCCTATGGGGAAGGTAAAGAGAGATGGGGGAGAGACTTCAAGAGCAGTTCCACTAAATAAGAAAATGGAAAATGTTGCAGTATCATAAACTGGTGATGAGAGCATAACCAATGATCAAATAAAAAATGGGGGATCAGAGGGTAGTGAAATTTATGCATTGGAATTATATTGGAATGATGTACTAAGAGGGGAGGGGTGAATCAGTACCTCTAAAACTTTTCTTGGTTAGCCCATTAACCCTTAATCCTTAGTTTGTAAATTATCTTATCTAACTGTTCATCTTTCTTTATGTATATGCAATCATATCATAAGTTCTTTAATATGTAACCATAACAGAAACATTCACAAAAATAGATAACACATAACACAAGATATGATATCATAGAAAACTCTTGTTAGAAAGTAAAAACTGCAGTGGGGATTGTTACCCACAAGACTTCACTATCTGCAGATAAGAAGGGACCGTTCAAGGCTTTACAATTGGTCACTTCTGATGACCTACCCTGTTAGGAGTATTACAGTGGAGACCTGTTAAGATCTACTTTGTTTGAATCTTTAGCAACACTATTAAGTGTGCACTCTATTAAGAGATTTGGAAAGAACGGTTAAGTCCACCTTCTACAAAGGATTTTAGATGTGATGCACTTGTTAGAATGCAACTACATAAGTCTTTGATTTGATGTTGTATGCAATCTCTAATTGCTGATAACAAACCATATTAAGCTTCATTTATATAAGTAATCATCCTTCCATGATTGAATAATACCTTTATCTTCTCATTGGTAGCCTCTGTGTGTTCTTGACAACTAATGTGATCTATTTCTAAACTTTGCATGAATTTTTCCTTCTGCTCCTTAGATGCTCTTCGTGGCTATCAACAATAATGAATTCATAACTCACAATTGATTTGAACATCTATTTATACTAGATTTTGGCTCAATTCTTGATTCATGCTTTGCAAGTTAACTCTAGATCCAAGGTTTACAACTTGACCT
>MU228316.1:2037040-2072159 GCA_018584345.1 Thuja plicata | reverse complement strand
ATCTTTAGTTAGATATGTTTTAGATCCGTTAGGATGCTTTAAAACATTTACATAAATCTTGCTTGACCCTTAAGTTATGATTTAAAACAAATTAAAACTCTATAAATAGAATTACATTGCTTTATCTGACATGTAAAACTCAGATCCACTTTTTGCGGGTTCTCTAACTGACTGTTAGTTCTGACGGTCAATTTTCTTTATCGTCGGTGTTCCTTTCTTGAACTGGTCATTGGGTATGCCTTTTCTATTCTCAAAATTGTGTCATTGGTGATGATCTCAATGTTATTAAATTGACCTGTCAGTGATGTCTTGTTCACTTCATCAGTGCAACACTTGTCAGTGTTCGTCGGTCAATTCCATACTTAGCATTTTTCATGACCTCTGTGTTCTGTCAGGTATGCTCGTTGTTCGCCGGTAATGCTTGTACTCTGTCGGTAATGCTTGTAGTCTGCCGGTGATCTTTGTCAATGTTTTTCACAAGTGTAGTAATGGAAAAATTAATGTCATCATTATGAAGGTCATCAGGAAAAAGAGGAGGATCAAGTGGAAGAGGGGGGAATTCAAGAAGAAGGATAGCAAGAGACAATAGACATAGTGGAAACAGAGGGGGAAGGTAATGAACAACCTAGTAGCTATGATGAAGAAAATCTACCTAAATGGAATTCAAAGAGAATAATTCAAAAAGTGGAGGAGGAAATAGTAGGGAAGGATACCCAACAGTGCATGGTCTTAGGCCAAGATCTCTTAGAGTACTCATAGAAAACGCCTCAGGGAGTAAGAAAAACTTTATTTGATACTAAAACACCTAATTGGGGTGATTTTATGGCTATCAGCCAAGCCCTTGCAAGGGAACAGAGTGATTTGGAAGATGGGAAATAGATCCATGGGGAGAAGAAAAATCAAAGAAAGAAAATGATATACCATGCAAAAAAGTAGCAATAAGGAGCAGCAGAAATGGGGATGTGGGAGGAATTTTATCTTCACTAGAGCGACCGTCCAACCAGAAATTAAGAGTCAAGGAGACTAAGAAGAACATAGTGAATGGAAGCTAGCCTATCATCCTAGATGTGGGATCCTTTGTTAAGGTATGAAGATTATTTCTTGGAATATAAGGGGACTGAATAATCTCCATAAACAAGACATTGCTAGGAATATTATTAGGGATAATAGACCGGACATTTTTTTAATTCAAGAAACTAAAATGCTTAAGGAGAAAGTGGAAAAGCTCAGATTTTTCAAGAATGGGAATATTTGTGGGGGTGACTCTGATGGTGCTTCTGGGGGTATTGATATAGTTTGGAATGGTGACATAATAAAAGGTGATTTTATTTATCAAGGTAATAATGTGGCTTGTATTAGGTTCAGGAATCTTAAGGATAATACTTCCTAGGTGTTGACTAATATTTACACACATAATACTAAAAAGGGTAGAGAGGGTTTTTGGAACAAGTTGTCCTCCCTGAGAAATGCCTTTAATAGTGAGGAATGGAATGTTATGGGAGATTTTAATACTCCCTTAAAATAAAATAAAATAAAATAAAGAAGGAAGTTAAACTAATCTAGAAAGTAGGATGGATCTTATGAATTTCATAGATTGTCATTCTCTCAATGATATATAGTTGTAGGGTATTAACTACACTTGGACTAATAGAAGATGTGGCCAAGATCTTATCCAAGTTAGACTTGATAGGAATATTATTAGCAATGATTGGTTCACTCATTACTACTGCTCATTGTCTACTCATATGAGGGTGGGATCAGACCATAATCATATTACCCTTCTGGCGGATCCCATATCCAAGAAAAGGAACTTTCCTTATAGATCTGAGAAAATGTGAAGATTTCATCCACAACTTGAACAAAAAATTGAAGAATGGTGGAGGATCAAAATCAAGGGAACTACTATGTTTATCCTGGGTAGAAAACTTAAAAATTTTAAGGAGAATATTAAAGATTGGAACAAAGAAACCTTTGGAAACATCTTCTCTACTAAGGCTAATGTTAGCATGGAGCTGAAGGATATCTAGGAAAACATTCAAAAGGATGGATATGCCAATATATCAAGAGATAGGGAGAATGAGAAACTGGTGGAGCTTCATGAAATATTTTCTAAAGAAGAAACGTTCTGGAGACAAAGATCCAAAAATATATTCCTGAAGGAGGGAGACAGAAATGCTAAATAATTATTTATGACTACCCTTAAGCATAGAATGGATAATACGATTTCAAATCTTAACATTAATTATACCCTTTCGGATGATGAGGAGGCCATAAGGATGGAGGCCAAGAATTTTTTTCAAAATCTGCTTCAAAAAGAC
This sequence comes from Thuja plicata, assembly GCA_018584345.1. Classification (NCBI taxonomy): domain Eukaryota; kingdom Viridiplantae; phylum Streptophyta; class Pinopsida; order Cupressales; family Cupressaceae; genus Thuja; species Thuja plicata. The sequence goes on along the minus strand of MU228316.1, from coordinate 2,069,841 downwards.
AATGATTTGAATAGTGAAGAACAAAGGGAGTTTCTGGAGTGGATCCCTAATATTCTAAATGATAATCATAATGTAGGTCTTACTTCTATACCCTCTAACTCTAAAATTAAAAAGGTTGTCTTCTCTTTTGATGGAGACAAAGCCCCTGGTATGGATGGTTATCCTATGTTATTTTTTCAAAATTTTTGGAATATCATTGAAAAGTATGTTACCAATGTTGTCAAAGAGAATTTTGGATCCATAAAATTATTTAAGGAGTTGAATGGTACATTTATTGCTTTAATTCCAAAAAAGAAAGGGGATGACAAAATGGATCATTTTAGGCCTATTAGTTTATGTAAATCTACCTATAAGATTATTTCAAAGGTCCTCACCACTAGGATTCCTTCTATTCTCCCTTGATATCTTGGCAGCAAAACAGTTTTGTGCCTGGCAGACAAATTATGGATTCCATCATATCCATACATGAAAATGTTCACTCTCTTGTGATGTCTAGGAGGGAAGGCCTAATCCTTAAACTGAACCTATCTAAAGCCTATGATAGGGTGGACTGGGAGTTTCTTATGAAAGTTTTGAGGGCTTTTGGTTTCAATAAAAAGTGCATTGAACTTATATATCATCTTATCTCTTATGCCACTTTCTCGGTTTTGGTCAATGGATCTCCTACTTCATTTTTAAAATTGACTAGGGGCTTAAGGTAGGGGGATCCTCTCTCCCCTATCCTCTTCATCCTTATGGTTGAGTGTTTGGGTAGGTACATGGAGAACCAGGTCAGAAAAGGGGAAATTAAAGGCTTAAATCCCTCTTCTTCTAATCAAGTCTACTCCCATTAGCAGGTTGTTGATGACTCGATTATTTTGGGATAAGCATTTGTTAAAAATGCTAGGAACATTAAAAATTCTCTAATTAAATGTGGGACAGCTTCAAGCCAAACCATCGATTGGGGAAAGAGCTCTGTGTTCTTTAATGTTCCTGATAAAAGAAAGACAAGAATTATGAGGATTTTGGGCTGCGATTTGGGGACTATTCTAGGAACCTACCTTGGTCTTCTTCTTTGTTTGGAACCTCCTGAAACTTTCTAGAGTTCTTTAGTGGACATATTTCATAGTAAACTTGCTGGATGGAAAGAATTGCTTCTAAGTCAAGCAGGCAAGATTCTAATTCTTAAATCCACACTCCAAGGTATTCATCTTTATGCTTTGAGCATTTTTAAAATCTCCAAAAATCTTTGTGAAGCTATTGAAAAGATTAAAAAAAAAAAATTGTGGACAGGAATGGACAAAAAGAAAAGGATAGCTCTCATAGCTTGGGATAAGGTCTGTCGACATGTTAACAAAGGAGGTCTAGGGCTATGAAGAATTAGAAATATGAATGATCACCTCCTTGCCAAACTCATATGGAGATACTACAAATATAGGGGAGAATGGACTTTGATATGGGATAAAAAAAAATATAACAAGGAGCATCCAGACCTTGCAGCCTTTCTTGATAAGGACAAGGGTGTGGGAGGATCTTTTATTTGGAGAAATGCTATGAAAAATAAAGATAGCATTAAAAAGGTATCAAATGGAAAATTGGAAATGGGAGAAATGTTCTTTTTTGGGAGGATGAGTGGATATTACATACACCCCTTAAGGATTGCCCTGAATGGAGGAACTTTGAAATCTAATGTAAAATTAGATTTGGGAGGAAAGTGGAGGACTCTTGGGACAAGGATCACTGGAAGGACCTAACGGTTATTGACAACAAAATGGGGCAGCTCAATAAAATTATTAACTCTACTACTCTGATTGAGGAAGAAGATGGGATTATATGGAAATACATCTTGAATGGGAACTTAACTATCTCCTCTTTGTATCATCTGGAGTTTGAGGATCTTAATGAGCCTTGTTGGGTTAAAGCTTGGATTAAAGATCTTACTCCAAAGATCAATGTCTTTTTTTGGATTTTGATGCAAAACAAAGTCTTGACTACTGATAATCTTAGAAAAAGAGGTATGATAACTGTGAATAGGTGTTACCTTTGTAATCAGGATGAGGAAAGTGTGGATCATATGTTTATTCACTATCCCTATGCTATAACTATTTGGGATTACTTTCTTAAAATTATTAATATTGAGTGGTTTTTCCCTGAGGACATGAAGAGTCTTTTTAATTCTTCGAGAAATCCTTCAAAGAAAAAAACTATGATCAAGGTGTGGAAGTTTGTTCTTCCCTATGTTTGCTGGGGACTTTGGAGAGAGATGAATGAGAGAGTCTTCAGGAATAAAATGGATAGTGAGAAGGAGGTTTTCCAAAAAATTAAGAGAGCTATCAAAGAAAACTTAATTTTAAAGGACAGAGCTATGGAACCCCTGAATGAGGACACTACCTTCTTCAATAACTAGAAAATAAAAGGGAACTTTACGAAACAGAATAATAAAGCTAAGAGAGAGGAAGCTAGATGGGATTTCCCTCCAAGTGGATGGATGAAAATTAATTTTGATGGTGCTTCAAAGGGAAACCTAGGGTTTGTTGGGTGTGGGATTGTCATAAGAGATGAATATGGACTCTGCAGAGGTATTAAAGCTATCACTATCGGCATCCAAACTAATCATAATTTTGAGGCTTGTGCTTCCCTTTAGGGTCTTATCTTAGCTAAGGAGAAAGGTTGTAATAAGGTTTGGTTAGAGGGAGATTCCCTTAATATTATTGAATGTTTGAATAATGAAACTCTAGCCTTGTGGACTATTTATAACATGATGCAAAAATCCAAACATATCATCCATTAGTTTGAGAAATGTATTGTTACACATAACTTCTGCGAGACCAATGGTGTCGTTGATTGGGCCACCAACATGGAAAGTAAGGTGGAAGTGGTGACACAATGGAATGATGGAAAATACATTCCTTATCAAGCCAAATTATTACTTGATAGTGACCGTTTAAGGAGTAGACACAAAAAAGATCATAAATGGTAAGTATCATAAAGTTTCTTGATGCGGAAGTGATTTTTCATAATTACTATCTAAGGAGAAAGTACTTAGTGGTGATTATGAGCTAGATGTGACATAGATTTTGGGTGTATTTGGCTTTTCTAAGAGCAAGGTATGGTATCCTTAACGGCTTTCTTAAGAATTATCACAGAGATAGAAAATTAAAATAGAGAGCTAAGATGGGTGGAAGTAAGAAATGGGTGGAGCATATAAACTGTGATGAATGGAGAAAAATGAAACAAGTCTGGAAGATTCTAAAAGAAGGTGGGATGCAGGTGTTTCTGGAAAGGCTTCATGGTAGAAACCCTTCTATTACCAGGATTTTCTCTAAGACTTAGAAAGATGGGAAGGTTATGGTGGGAAATCAGTATATGGAGGTCACTAAGGAGATTATAGTTGAGGCGACTAGAATGGGCATGGAGGGAATCAAGTGCTCCAGAGATAGAGCATTTTTTGATAAGGCTTGGGAGAATTTCCCAAAGTCCAAAAAATAGAAGGCCAGACTGGTTAAGGTTGACACCTCCTACCATAATCCAAAGTGCATATCAAGGCCATAAAGGTATTTTATTTATGTGGTAATCAGCTATATCACGCTCAACGGTAGGTTTACCCAAGCTTATTGTCATTATTTTATGCTATTAAATCATTTCAGACACAAGGTGAAAGTTAGTTTTCCCTATTATCTACTAAGTTCATTAGATTTCACTATTAATAGTTTATAGAAAGACCCAAAGGGAGATCATGCCTCTCTCCAGGGTCTAATGTTGTTAATCTATGAGGTTTTGAAAACCAAAAAAGTGGAAAGACCTCTAGTGAAAAAGAACTAGAGGGATGAGGAAGAAACGGAGGGTGATGAGGATGATAGTATGTATAAGGAAGAAACAGAAGATGAAGAAGATTCCAAGGGATACAAAACCCCTAAAAATAATACCAAAAAGGGTTCCTCGTCTAAGAAAAGCCACAAGAAGCCCTTATCTAAGGGCTCTGATATAGACAAGAAGATAGATGAAGATAATCCAGAAGGGAGTAAAATGAGTAAGAAAAAAGGCATAAAGTCTACTAAGAAGAAGATTATGGTGGAAGAAAATGAAAAAAAGAAGGATTCTAAGGAAAAAGAGGAGGACAAAAAAGAGAATAAGAAAATAAAATGGGGAGAGGTGATGGATAGAACTAAGACCAGCGAGAACGTAAAAAACCTAGCAAGAGGATAATTTTTCTATCCTCGGATGAGGAAGATGTAATGGATAAAAATATGAATACCAAGATGAACCTCAGGGAGGGTGATAGAAGAGGGAACATGGAGGAAAAAAAAGATAACAAGGAAGAGGATCAAAATTCAACTAGGGAAACCGAGGCCAATGAAAAGAAGGGAGAAGAAAAGGCGAAGGAGAAACATAACAAAAGAAAAGAAAAGGAGGAAATAGGGTATGAGGAGACAGACTTCCATGAAAATGAGGAAACAGGTAATTATCATGTGCTTGATTATATTAAGCAGAGAAAGGAATGTATTGCATAATTCACAAGTATGGTGAGTAATATGATTGATGACAACGCTAATTTTAAAAACCAAATTGATGTTATGAGGGCTGAGATTAATCTCATAAAAAGCATTGGTATTGGTGAGAAACCTGGTGTTGTTTGCTTGGATGAAATGAAAGATGCAGTTGGTAATTCAAAAGCCCAGGTAGAATTTGTGAACAAATTTGGTAAAATGGAGAAATAGTTGAAGGACATCACTGAAAGGGTGGAGGAAGAAGACAGTGCAAGGAAAATCAACAACCTGAACATCAAGGTTGAAAAACTTGAGGAAATGATTCGAAAAATAGGGGAGTAATGCTTGGTGAGACTTAAAGCCTACACTGGGCACGCGCAGATCCTGATGGATAAGTTGGATCAGGACAATGGGGAAAATGACTGCAGAGAGGTGAAGGAGATCATAGGACTAGGAATGCGCATGAGGGATAGCACCAAGAAGATGAGCCCAAAGGAGGACAAAGATACTGAAGACCTCAAAAATATATTAAATCAAATGTAGATTATGGTCATTCAGGCCCAGGAACTTGTGGAGGGCATGTAGTTGTCTTTTTCCTGTTATGTCTTTTTGTTGTCCCTATCTTTTGTTTATCTGTGGGACTTTTTTGGTTAGGATGCTAGCTTGCTAGCTATTTTTTCTTTCCTTGTTTAGTGATATGGCACAACTATTGTTGAACTCTTTTGAATATCTATAAAACTTTTGTAAAGGTTTCGGGTCCTTGTAAAACCTATTTTTACTTAATCAGAACTAAAACATGGGAAAATATGACATGTTAGAACACCCTATGCTAACATGGCATTGACCTGTTGACCTTCACCATTTCTCACATAATCCTGACAAGTGGGAGGAATTAACCTGTGAAATGACAAAAATGAGAAAACATGACGTGTTTTACCACCTTATTGTTGTTTCACAAAATAAAATAACTGGACCCACCATCACCTTAGGAAATAGAAAAAAAGAATGGGAAAACATGACGTGTTGGCTATGATCAATTTTTAGCCCATGATGAATTATCTCAGATCAATTATCTTTGATGGGCTAAAAGGTGGCAAAAATAGCCAAAAATTCCTTGTCAAGTTACCCATGAACAAATCATAATGAAAAAAAACCTTATTAATTCTTAGGGTTCACAAAATTTTCAAAATTTCTCCTTATTTTCCATATTGAATTTCTTTATGTTGACAATTTTGGATGTGTTGTCATTAGTGTCAACATGTTTGTTATGCAATTTTTCTAGAGGAACAATATGTTCAAAGGGATGGTAGAGGAATGTGACTAAGGATGAGGAGTTGTGCACCTCATGGTATGATTTAGAAGTTGTTTACTAGGTTGATTTAGAGCCACAAGTGTTAATATGATGATTTAAGTAAGTTATGAGATCATAGTTGGTGGATGGCTACTTTACTATTTGTCATTATATCATAGTTGTAGATATTAGATCCATGCACGTATACATTGTGAGATCTTTGGTTGCACAAATGGGAATGTTTTAAAGACATTTTATGTGTCTTCATTTCAAAGGGATAATGATTTTGAAGGTTCGCAAGGCATTTTTAAGTGTTATAGTAGAAGGTGGTAGTGTTCTTTGGGGGTGAACATAGAATGCTAGAAAATTTGTAAGTTGTGATGGATTTGATTTTTTTTTAGATTCATGATGCCTATGGATGTTCTTGGATTATGTTCCTTCTGAGTTGGAGGTCTACATTGATCAAGGTGATGAGATTTGGAGGTAATTTCAAGTTGGTGATAAGTTTTCTTATGTTCTTGACCAACTCGATCAATAAATGATTTATGGGTGATTGGTAAAACATTTTATGGTAGAGTTATGATATCGAGGTGGTTATGAAGAATCTAAGCTATATTTTGCTGACATGCTTTGATCAGGATCATTGATTTTGGCACAATATGATGAAAATTGAAAATTAGGTTTTTGTGAACTTGTTCTTGATATGAGGGTAGATAAATTAGGTCAAATTGTGTGGTTATGTAAGAGAAGGATTTCTCATGGACACCGGGGATTTCTTGAGAATAAATTGTGTAGATCTAGTGAAGGTTGAATTTCTCATCTAAAGGAGTTAGACATAATTTCAACAACAAATTTGATTGTACTTCAATAGATCTGAGTAAGGCATGATTAGATGCTACTATACAATTAAAAAATTCATGAGATTGTAGTCTAATTTGTGTTTGTAAGATAATTATTTTTCTTTAGGGTTGGATCCCAGGGTAGTTTGAGCAGTGAGCTCTAGGAAGAATGCTTGAATGCATGTGCATTACTCATCTGTAATAAGCTTATACTTTTAATAAGATATTAGTCTTATTGTGGGTTCAAGCCCCACTGTGGTTTTCATCCTAATTTAGGTTTCTATAATAAAAATCATTGTGCTATGTGTTGTAGATGTTTTTTGATTTGTGCATAGATATATTTTTCATTCTAAATCAGAGATAAGGGTTTTATGCATAACGGTTTCAAGGTTTAAGGGTTTAAGAGTTTTAAAAGAGTTAGAGTTTTTGGTGCAACTTATTCACGCCCCCCTCTTAGTTGATTGTTGCCTTATTTCTTACAATTGGTATTAGATCATGGTCCCTTGAAGGAAGAATAAAATCTTGAGGGAGATATAAATATGACATCATACAAGAAGGATAGTCCAAGGTTTGAAGGAACCAACTACACTTTGTGGAAAATCTACGTCATAGTTCATTTCAGATGCATTTATGAAGATTTATGGAAGGTTAAAAAGAAATATTATATTCCTTATCCAAACCTTACTACTCCATAGGAGATCACAGATGCTAAAGAAAATATCAAACCAAAGGCAGCCTTGTTGAGTGCATTGTCTAATGCTAAAATGACCAATGTCATGGAATCGTAGGTAGCTAATGAGATATGGGAGAAGTTGAGGACCTTGTATAAAGGATACAAGGAAGTGAAGGTGTCCAAGTTATAGAGATTGAAGGGAAAATATGAAAGTATCAAGATGACTAAAGATGAAAATATTGCTTCATAGATGCTTAGGGTAAATGATATTGTGACTTCTATCAGATGTGTTGGAGGCATATTAGAAGAAGATTAAATTCTTACAAAAGTGATAAGATCACTACCCCCTGTCTATAGTCACAAAGTTGCAGCCTTTGAGGAGATTAGAACAATGACATATATGACAAGAGACAAGGTGGTTGGTAAGCTTACTACCTTTGAATTGAGTACATCTAGTGATTCACTACCTAAGGTTGAGACCACATTCAAAGATAGTGTACATAAGAAGGACATACAAAAATCAAAACCAAGCCCAAATAAATAGTTGGAAAGATATATGAGAAGGAGATGAGAGAAGTATAAGAAGAAGAAAGAGAGCTTGTAAGGTTGGAAGAACTATTCACAAGGAAAGTACCTAGAGCCACCATTGGTAATTACAAAGGAAAGTTACCTATTAAATATTTTTCATGCAGTAAGATAGGAAATTTTTCTTCTAGATGTCCAAAGAGATGAGAAATGGAAAATTAGAGCCATTGTTACAAAGAAATGTTACTTTGTTGTTGTTGATGATGAAGGAGGTATTTATTATGATGAGTCTATTATAGTTGATAAGGATGATGATGAATTCACCTTATTTTTTGTTAAAAATGAGGATACTGAGTCTAAAGATGATATGCCTACAAGTTCATTCATTACCAATAAAGAAGAAGATACCAAGTCTGATGATCTAGAATCCACTAATTCATTCATTGCTAATAAAGAAGATGATTCCAAATGTGAAGATTCTATGCCTTCTAGTTATACTTATTATATTGTTGAAGAGAAAGTCATAACTGCTCAAGTTGTCAAAAAGGATGAGTGGGTATGGTAAGATGGGGAGATAATTATGGTGGTATGATCAGAGTGAAATGATATATTTCCCTAGATGGAAAGAATAATGTTGATGATGTACTATATGTTGAAGGTTTGAAACTCTCTCTCTCTCTCTCTCTCTCTCTCTCTCTATATATATATATATATATATATGTATGTATGTATGTATGTATGTATGTATGTATATCTGTGTGTGTGTGTGTAGGGACATCAAGATGTAGTGTCAAGATAGGAATATTCCCCACTTTCATATCTGTGTGTGTGATGAAAACCTACATGTGGGAAAAAAGCTCAGACATGCAAAAATGTAGAGATATAAAGCATATAAACTACATTAACATATCAAAGCATACTCTCAAAATAAAGGCCTTCCACCATAACCTCCGATGAGCCAAACAAGGGCACCCAAGCCTTGGTGATTTTGTCTTAGAGAGGGTTATGGGTGGAAGGCCTTTGTTTTAAGAGTATGATTTGATATGTTATTGTAGTTTATATGTTGTATATCTCTAACATTTTCATGTATGAGCTTTCTCCCCATAAGTAGGTTTTTATCATACACATTTTGGCATGCCCAGTGGGACCCAAGTCCTTGAAAATTTATGCCAATTTTTTGACTCAGTCACACATTGTCGTATGTAATTTACATTGAGTTGTATGTGACCTGGAACTTTTGTATTTGACCTAAAACTGTAATCTCTACTGATTGTCATCTGCACTCTGAGATTGTCATCTGCCTAGACGACGGTCTACAAAAATTTTCATTTGCACTCTAAGATGGTCTTCTACATAGACAATGATCTGCCTATATTGTCATATGTGCTATGAGATTATCATATACATAGATTATCATTTGTGCAAATCATTGTCTGCATATATTGGTAGCTGCAACTTGTCATTGTCATCTCCACCATGTTTCTTTTTCCAACTAGTTTTGGCAGATGGGTATCTTTTGGGTGATTTCTTGAGGATTCTTGTGTGCCCTTCAGTTCAATTTCAGCATTAGGAGCATACATAAAATGTAACATTAAACTATAAGCTACATACTCTTCCTTTCTTATACTTAAGTTACATTTTATGTATATAATTTTTGGATGTTTGAGAGTGGTTTCAGCTTCATAAGAGTTAAGATAAAGATTCTAGTTTTTGAAGGTTTTTAGGAAATTTTAGACTTAGTCAAATTTTTGGACTCAGAATATTGTCTCCTCCATGAGTCTAGTGGACTATTGATTGTAACCTTCTATCTCCTCCCTACCAAAAAACATTTATCTTTGCTAGCTTTAAGTGTTACTAATATGTTTGTCTTTTTGCAGCATTTCAGGGTTGAAGTCTTTGAGATTACTAATGTTTTCATGTAGGTTTCCTTGGATTTGAATGGATTTTGGGAATGAACTTGTATGCTTTAAACACTATTATTTGAATGCATGTTTCTTAAATAAATTAACCACATCCAATCTTGAATGTATAAGGGAATGAATCTCACAAACTCTTGAATGACTTAAGGAAAAAAAATCACACCTTTCTTACATGCTTTCATTTTTGATGTGTGGGAAATATATTGAACTTGCATGTTTAACCATACTATTGTGTCTTTTGATTAGGTAAATCACACTTATTTTCTTTAATTAGGTTTAATTTGGAAAATAAACTCTTCTTGGTGTGTTTGAAGAAGTATTTTTTAACACTTCTTTTGAGCTATTTGTCATTAGATAGTTCCCTTAATTTATGTGACACTACGATTAAACTATAGTCATATCCTCTTCCCTCACCTTCGTGGTTGGGTGAAGAGAATTCTTAGCTTAATATAGCTTCTAGAGAGGCCTATCTAGAGGGTGTGCTTCCCCTTTAGAGGATGACCTCAAATTGGTAAATACCTTAGCAGATATAGAAATGAGACACTGAAAAAAACCCTTGTCTCAATCCCACCAAGCTCGGGCGTGGTGTGTGGATGATATTTTGGATCGGGTGAATAATTTCTTAGGAGATGGCGTGGTCCACTAGAGGCTTAAGTGTCTCACATGCATACAAACTGATTTGGGGGACACCAAAAATCTTACTAGCAACAATTAATTAGTAGCCTACATGATTCACCTACGAATAGTGGAATTATAGTGCAAGGGGAGGGAAGATTCTCCCCCAAGATTCCCATCATATGTGTCCCAGGGTATTGTATTGTGAAAGAGATCTTTGTAGCATGACAAGAATACCTAGAAAAAGTCAAAAACATGGGTGCCCTTTCGGGTGTGACACTATTGTGTGAGCTGAAGGACTACCAAGAAATGGGCCTATAATAGTTCATGTGAAGCCAATTCCTTAAGGTATCTATTGTTTGTATTTTATTCATTGTGTTAAACCACATAAAAACATAGGTGGCTTGAAAGAGTCACTTGAACATACACACCTCAAAATTTTAAAAGTTGTATCAAAATTCCCCAAATTCATAATTGCTTGTCTCCTACAAGGTTGCTTTGTCCCTTGCAGGACTATTTTAAAATGTGTGTCTCCAATAACTATCAATTATGCCCAAAATGTGAGTCAAGGTATACTTATGATAGGCAATATCTTTGATGAATGTTGAAAATCAGTTCTTTCCAATGAACAAATTGACCTTAAATAGCCCAAAATAAGTCAAAATCCTACATCATCATCTCCACATCAACCTTTAAAATCTAATTAACTCTTCATTATCATCATAATTCATATCCTAATCACCCTTTTAATAAAACCAAAACATTCCTCTAAATCCTAATCATCCTTAATCATTCTATTCAACATCTCCTAATCATCCATAGCATCATTAATCATCTCCCTAATCGAATCCAACCACCCATATTATTCTAGTCATCTTTAATCAACATATACATCCTAATCACTCTTTTAACTTCACCATCCTATCTTAATCATCCTAATCACCCTATCCTTGTCATCACATTCTTCTTAATCACCCTTAATCATCTTAATCATCCTGCATCTTAATAATCATCCATAATCATCCTAAATATCTTCCTTCTTCATCCTAATCACTTCTTTCCAACCATTCAAAATCTTCTCTATCATCCTAATAATCTTCCATTCTATTTTAATCATCCTAATAATTCTCATTCTTCCTAAATATCTCAATCATTTCATCTTATCCTAATCATCCTAATAATTGTTTTGGACATAAGGGACCAAAATGGATATGGAGGATGAGGTATTGGAACATTTGAGTTTATATGGAGGGATTTTTTATTTATAAGGGATGGAAGTTTTACCAACATCTTGAGATATTATTTTTCCAAGGGGATACTTATTATTTTGAACATAATATGTGAGTCCATGTGAATGAGGTTCATGGATGTATTGGATAGGTTTGATGGGATTTTGTGGAGGATTAGGATCATGTTGAGGGATAAAAGGATTTTGAGATGGATATGCATCATGACATGTATTTTAAGGGGTACTTTGATCTTGACTTTGGGGAGGATTGTGTATTGGAGTGAAAGGGATGAGTGGATCTTGAGATGGAAGTGGTTCATACAAAGGGGTGGAGGGGATGATATTATGAGATGGAGAAATTTAATCTTGACATGGAGTGGAATTAGTGGATGGGATACAAGGAATATCTTCATGAAGTCGAGGATAAATGGAGGTTAACTCTTGACATGGAGGGGAATCATTAATGGATGAAATGAAAGGGATGTCTTGATCTTGATTAGGAATGGGATCAAGGATAAGTGGATCTTGATATGGAAGGCAGGGATATTCATATGGAAATGTGTCATAATATGGAGAGGTTTCATAAGATGGAGGAATTTTTAGATCTAGAGGAGAAGAGGAATCTATTAGAATGCTTTGGAACAATTTCTTGACATTTTTGGACTTGTGAGGATAATGTGATGGAGGATGTGGAAGCTTAAACTTGGATTATTGGAGGGATGGGAGACTCATAAGGCTTAGTATATTGAGGTATGTCTTTATTTGGAGGGGATGGTGGAGGTTTCATGACTTGAGGTGATTACACAACTTGATTTGGGGATTTATACTTCTCTATTGGTCCCTGGATCTAGTCAATGGAAAATTTATTGTGGTATGGGGATGGTGTGGGTTTCGGAGGATTAGGATAATGTGAAGGATCAGATTATGGTTTTGTACATTAAGATGAAAGAGTGGTTGATTAGGTGGAAGATTGAGATTGAATTGGAAATGAGGATTATGGGTTTGGACAAATGGGGAAGGACATATGTCTTCAAAGAATTTTTTTTTCTTTTGACCCCAATTTTGTAAGATAAGGACAATGTTTTAGAGTTCTTGAATCTCCTGGGAAAGGTGGCTATGGATGGGATCATGTGTTGGTGAAGGATAATGAAATGGATTTCCCTTCTCAAAGGTAGAGGAAGGATAAGAAATGTTAGATGAATTGGGATTGGATATTATGTGTTTAGGATCGATTTTGTAGGTGGGTTGGATTGGAGGTATTGTTTGAAGATTATAGTTTAGCACTTTAAAGTCCTCAACCATTTTGTGAAACCAATCCATATTCATGATGTTTAGATGAAGGGTTTAGATTTGATTTAGAAGAGGATGATAGATGAAGATTTAGATTAAGAGTGAATGAAGTGAAATATTTGAGGGTGGATGTAATATGAACTTAGGACTAGGAGAAATTTTGGATTTTGTTTTGATTTAAGAGGGCATGACCTCAAGGATTTTGATTTTATTTATTTTGATTTGATTTGATTTGATTTGGATTTAAAGGTTTGAGACAAACCTAGGTGAAACAAGACCATATGATGGTGCAAACAAAGCATTGATTTGGATGATGATATATTCTTCTACTTGGATATAGATAGATGATTCCAATAAAAATAGGATATGAATAAGAGAATTAAATACTTGAGACAGACTAATGTTCTCAAAGCAATATGATTCAAATAGATTTTTTTTGAGGGTCTATGAAACACTTTTATAAATGTTTTAGCCTAATATTCGAGATGAAAATCTTGATGAAGGTGTGAAAGATGAAGTTTGATTTTATGTGGGTCAACCAAGATATCTAGGATTAAAGTGGATTGGATAGACTAGAATTGGAAGATGGATGAAGGATAAAATGGATTGAAAAGAATGTAAGGAAGATGAATGGATTGGATTAGAAGCTAAAGGGATTGGACAGAGTTGAATTGGAAGATGGATTGGGACCAATCACAAGGTAGAGCCAAGGAATGGTGGAGATGGAGAGTTGGATTGGATCGAAGATAGATGAATAGAATTGATGGATACGTAATATTCAATGGATGGATAGGTAATATGGGATTAAAGGATGGAGATTCAAGAACTATTTGGTAAAGGAGTGAAATTCCCTACACTAGGAGTAGGAAAATGAAGGATGGGAAGATGGGTGATAAAAGATGCATGAAATGGAAGGATGGTATGTAAGGGATGTGACTAGAGGAATAAATGATGTCGAAGAAGTGGATGAGGATCTAATGACTATGTCTTAAAGGATTCCCCCATGCAAGAGGATGAATGATGGAGAGATGATGGATAAAGTGAGTGAGATGGATGGATAGTTTTCTAGGATATGCATGGAGGGGAGAAAGTCTTGGATTATCCAAAGCATGTGTGGATTGTTTGAGTACCTCTAGTTTTGTAAGGAAGATAAATGGTATGAAAGTGGAATGGATTTGGATAGTATGAGGGATGATATGGATAGGAGATAAATATACAGAAGATATGGAAAGAATAGGATAATGGATAATGTATGGAGGAAATGCATTGGATAACCAAGATCAAAGACATGGAAAGGAGGATGGGCTTATATAGGAATATGGATGGGGTGGAGGAAATGTATAAGATAAGGACGATGAGATGGAGGACATGGATAGGATGTCAAGATAAAATATAGGAAAAGTGGATGGAGTTATGTGGTATAATGGCTAGGGGATGGATAGTGAAAAAGAAACATGGAGTATATGAGTGGAGGGAAAGTATAGGATAGTCAAGATCAAATATGGGAAAATATAGGACAATAGATGGTGGATAGGGGATGTGGAAGATATGTATGGTAGCATAGACATGGATGGAAATTTCCCCCAAGTGTAGAGTGAAAGAGGAGGAGGATAAATAAATGGATATATAAGTGGATTTGGAAGACAATGGATATGTCATAGGAATATGGTGGGATGAAGGACTCAAGCATCTAGTTCCATGGATGGTACTCCTTGATATTTATGTTTTTGTTTCTATAATTTATCAAGGAATTTTATATATATTCTCATAGATGTTGGTAGGATTGGTGGGAGGGGAGATGAAATGGATGGGGGGTGGAGGGGGATAAGGGTTTATACATAGGGTTGGATTAATGGGGTGGGAGGATGAGAAGGAAGTGACATATAAATGGATAGGGATGTTGGGAAGACTTGTGAATAAATGGATGGAGTAGTTGGAAAGATCATCTTGGCACACACCTTGAAGGGTGGTGGAGCATTCAAGGCGGAGACTATGAAGGAGGTGGAAGATGAAATGTGGAGTTTGGTACATATGGACCCAAAATATATGAAGGAGATGATGGACTTAGGATAGTGGATTTTGGGACATAAGTACCCAAAATGGAGGATTGGAAGAATTATGAATTGAAGAAAATTTGGATTAGCAAGGTTGGATGCCAAGTTTGATTTTTCTTTGAGATGCATTGCTTCAATGAGTAGCTTGGGAATCCACATTATTTTTGAATTTTTATTTTGGGCCTTGGTGGCCTTTTGATTTTTCTTTCTTTTGGATCATATTTTTCTTTTCTTTAACATGTCTTTTAGATGGGACATGTTGATCCTTGGATTTTTGTGGATTTTTGGCATTATACATTTTAGCTTTGGCATCCAATTTTCTTCCAGTAGCCATGGCATGAGTGCATGGGGAAAAATAGTATGGAGAAATTAGGGATGGAATAATGGAGGGTGAATGTTGGAAGGAATACAAAGATGTGTGCCTTTTTTTTTTTTTTATTATGGATTTGAGGTTATGGAGTGGTGGACTTAGATATGGTGGATGAATATATGTAATTACTCATCTTTACTAATTTTATTCTATGGTGGAAGCTCCATGTCTGACGTGCAAGCATGTTGGAACCAAATTAAACTTCCAATGCATCAACGAGAATACATGCCTTCTTATGGAATCTTACACATGTCTACTTTCTGAAAAATTTCTGAATAGTTTTATATTCTTCAGAACTTCAGCTTGAAACAGACCTTGCACTATGGATCTTTTATCGTCCAATGACTATTCATGACTGAATTAATCACATCTTTCTATGTACCTTCATGGGATTGTGTTATAAACAACTAAAAAATAAATTTTTAAATCATTTTAATATTTTAAAGTTGTGAATTAGCTTTAAAGTTTAAACTATTAATTTTGTCTTCATGTGGTGGGTCTTACTAACAATATGTGATGATGCGAAATAATTACATGTGGGTTTTGGTACTATGTGACTGGTTAGCTCTATCCAAAGTTCTTTTAGATGGGTCACATACCTTTGTGGGACTATCTTATAAACAATTAACAAATAAATTATTGTTTGTTATTTAAATGGTGGGTCGCACCCCAAATATGTGATTATACAAAATAATGACATGTGTCCCATTTTATTATGGTGTAAGCTCCATGTCAGACGCATCAAGGTGTTGGAATTAAATAAAACTTCCAATGCATCAATGAGCAGCCACTCCTTATGGAATCTCACACGTGTCTACTTTCCAGAAACTTTTTGAATAGTTTTATATTCTTCATAACTTCGGCTTGAAATAGACCTTGTGTCATTGATATTTTATCATCCAACAACTATTCATGAATGAATTAATCATATCTTTCCATGTACCTTTGTGGGACCATGTTATAAACAACTAAAAAATAAATTTTTAAATCTTTTTAATATTTTTTAAGTTTTAAATTATCTTTAAAGTTTAAACTAGTAATTTTGTGTTCACATGGTGGGTCCTACTAACAATATGCAATGATGTGAAATAATGCCACATGGGTTTAGGTACTATATGACTAGTTAGTTCTATCGGAAGTTTTTTCAGATGGGTCGGTGTACCTTCATGGGACCATCTTATAAACAATTAATAAATAAATTATTTTTCATTCTTTAAATGGTGGGTCATACCACCAATATGTGATTATGTGAAATAATGAAAGGTGTCCCATTTTATTACTATGTAAGCTCCATGTCAAACGTGCCGGTGCATTAGAGAAAAATAAACCTTCCAATGCACTAACGAGAGGTCACCCCTTCTTATGGCATCTCACATGTGTCTTCTTTCTGGAAACTTTTTGAATGGTTTTATATTCTTAAGAACTTCAGCCTGAGGTAGACCTTACGTCATTGATCTTCTATCATCCAATGATTATTCATGAATGAATTAATCAAATCTTTCCACATACCTTTGTGGGACCATTTCATAAACTATAGTTAATTAACTTTAATTTTTAACTTATCAATTAAAATTTAAGTATACAAATAAAGGTCACCCATGGCTAAAAAATAAAGGTCACCTCTGGCTAAAAAAACATGGATAAATATATGAGAAAAAAAAATTGGGATAAAGATAAGGGTTAAAAAATAGGGATAAACATAGGAAAAAAAAATATGAAAAGAGGAAAGAAAAAAGGAAGAAAAGATAGCTTTATAAAAATTTACTCTATCAATACATACAATCCAATAAATTATATGCATGCATGGAGTGATGCATCTTTTCATCGAAATCTTTTGAGTATCCAACTGGGTTTTCTACAACCAAGATTTAGCAAGTTCGAGAGCTTTTTGCAGGGTACGGTCGGTGCAAGATTGACAAAATAAAATGACATGTTTCCATCATTGTCATTTTTTACAACTTCAAAATAGAGAGTCATTTCTTGAGGGAGGAAAGGATAAATACATCCCATGGGGCTATACATTTTCATTCAAGAGTCAGGATGTGGCTCCAATAAACAATTTGTGATTGTGGTAGTAATGTGAAGATGTTTGGATGCAAAAGAGTGCAGTTGCAGAAGGCCTTGTTGCATGAGATATACAAAGACTGATATTGTGAGAAAGAGGATGGTTCTATTTACAGCCACATAGATACCAAAAATTCTAGTGATAGTCATAAAGATACTGAAACCAACAAGTGCAAGTGAATTCTTTTACAGAGCTTGGAAATACTTCCTACCTTAGTTGCAATCGCTCAGATTTCCCTTCAAGGGAAGATTACAAAGGGAGATCTGAGTGTAATACAAGAAGATGAAGGTTTGGAGGAATTCTGCACCCATTGAGGATCATTTTCAAATTTCTCCCCTAGTTGTATGAGACTTCAAATCTTGCATTTGTGGCCCCTCTTGATCATTGGTCATCCAAATGCAATAGTGGCAGGGCTCACGGGTTTCGCTGGCTTGCCATGAGAATCTAGCCCTGAGAGACCATGTAGTTTTAGGCTTTTGAGGAGAGGAGAGACCAATTTAACTTTGAATAAATAGAATTGGAAAGAGTTACAGGGGTGTCATTATACTCTAAAAACTAGAGGGGTGAAATAATGGGAGTCCCAAAGAATGCTCCCACAACATTATGGTGAGGGAAAAAGCCTTTGATTCTGTCATTATGCATAGGGAATTATGGCATTGAGCCTTTGAGCATAGGAAAAATGGTTATCCTCTTGACCTTTCTCCATCACACACCTCTAGAAGAAAAAGAGAAAATAGAGCATTTCCATCTTAGAGCTATATCGGCCTCTAGCTGGAAAATTTGGACATCTCATGAGTCATCTCATCTTACTAGGGATGGATATATTTTGTTGTTCAATTTAGTTTTCTTAGTTGTCTGTTCTCACTTCTTGTAAGTGGTCTATTAGGTTAAGAAAGGTAATGCCACATTGTACTCAAGGGATTACTATAAATTCTTCTATCTGCAGATGTGTAGCTCTAGACTAAAGGATAGATGAATTACTCTTAGAATAGACAGAATTGGAAAGAATTAGAAGTACAAGGGTAGGTTGTTTACACAACTTAAAAATAATTCCTATCTCTCTTGTTTTCACTCAGATTGCCCCTAAAGGGCATATTACAGATGGAGATCTAGGTGTAATATTGTAATTCATTATTAATATATAATAATAAATTAATAGTTGTTGTTTATCAAAATTTATACAATACATTGTTAGTGGCACTCTTCTTCATTATTCAATAGCAGTAAGGTTAGTTTTTATGTGCACATTTATTAATTTTCATTAATTAAATATATGTAATTCAAAATTTATGAGAAGCAGTCTTATCGAGGAAGGGTGATTTTTGAAAACAAACAGACAAAAGGGAGGATTTAATTTATTGCTCAAATCCCTGATATGACATTTATCTTAAATAATGACTGAACTTGGCATAAGCATTATATTTTCTTGAAACAAAGTTGGTACAAAGCATTTAGTTCCCAGCGCCACATAGTTTATTTGTCAGGGTATCACATAGATATTGAAGGAGTGTTGTTGAAGACATTTCGTGCATGTTGTCACTAAGCTCTAGTTCAACATTCTGAAATGGGACTCCCTACGAATAATTATTTATATAATGAAAATCATCAACCAATCTTTAGCCATACTTAATAGAAGAATAAATTGAGCAATTTGATATCATTTCCAGCCTCTTCACAATCAGATGGTAATTTAAGACAAGTGATGTTGATTGTGAGAGAAATGTTTTCAAGCTGGAAGGAGAAAGAGTTAGAGAAGAATTACATGACATGCTTAGAGGAAGGGAAGATTAAGCGATACCAGATGAACTTATTTATGCCTTGCAGGATCTACAATGTATGATTTGGGTGGACGAAGCCCCAATATTTTGACTCTCAATTATATTATATATAATACATTTAAGGTAAAGAAAAAGGAAGGGGGGGGATTATTTGAGTAATAATGGTTCGCTAAGCCACTCTCTACATCTAGTCTACATTTGTTTTCTGTGTTACTTGTAGACTAGTAGTATGTTAGATGACTCTTCTTTTATAGACTATATTTTAACCTCACGGGTCCTTTTATAACAGAGGTTTTGGAAATGGTCCTTTGTATAGTGTTATTTTTTGGAAAGAATGCTTGAAATGGATGTTGTAAGGGTCCCAAAATATATTAATATAAAATAATATATTTTATGTATTCGCTGGTTATGTTTTGAATATTGAAATCTACTCAGTGCGACAAAATATTTTATTCAAAATTTGCAATATTTTCATTACTATTTGACATTTCTATGACTATTTACAATGTACATTGAATAGTATGTATTTGTGAGACCTTAGACATATAGAATAATGAATGACCACATAATTTTGATTAGACTTTGACATGTGAATTCAAAACATAAAAACATTAACCCCTTCATTTCAAAAAAAAAGGTTTATATTTCTCTTCTTCCCTTGATTCTATGTTGAATGTGTTGGAGATGAAAAGATGTGCAAATTCCTAAAACCATAGATAGTCTCATGGTTCCCAATCAGTACTCATTTCCTCTATCACTTCAGTTCTTCATTATTCAGGTTTATTATAAATGGTTGTCAGGCCACATTTTGGCATGGATGGAAGAGCTTGAGTATATCCCTTGGCCATGGTATCCCCACCCCTATTTCTTCTAGGGAAGAAATTTGAATATGATCCCCCTGGAATTCTTCTTTAAAAATCCATATTAGTAGAAACAACATCTCCACCTTGTCTCCTCTGAGGTCTAGAAGAGAGGCCAAAAACTGGGACATAATGTTTGTATTCACATGGTATATGTCAATAGATACCATAAATTTATGGCCCAGCACCACCCTTACAACCTCCTTTGTAAAAATTCCAAAGTGGCCCTACCTATAAAATGAATCCAAAATCTCATCTGTGACAGTGCCCAAAAAGGCCTTATGATCCTCCTCAATTGTACTTGTCAACCTGATCAGAGTTTCTATCTTCTGATTATACCCTCTATCTAGCCAAACTCTAAGAGAATTTAGAAATAAAGATGAATCATAAAAATGCTTATACCATACTTTCAGTAATCTACCTAAACATGGAGAATTGGTGAAGAAACAAGAAAAAATCCTCTATAGATAACTTAAAAATGCTACCCAATTTGTTTATCAGTGGTCAATATTAAATAATAATTCTTAGTCCTTTGATGTGATCTGATGTCAATATCAAATTTTAACTCTCTCGAGGTTTGATGTGATGTTGCCTTAATATGTACTCAATTCAAATTTCCATTTTGCATTGGCCCATCATGATCAAAATTTAGTTTTCATGGAAAGTGGCTATTAATAGAATGTTACGAGTACATTAATCTAATGAAGTGTAAGCATACAATATTCCTATAAAAAGGCACAAAGAGAATGAAACTGTAGTATGTAAAAAGATGATACATATACACTTTTTTAATTTTCATTAATTAAATATTTTCTACATGTAAACAAGAGGCTAACTAAATATGTACTCAAACATAATTCACTAGATCATTTTAATTTTATCCTTTCCTAGAAAAGATCCATCAAAAAAATCTACACATCACACAATTACGATAAACTCACAATGACAATCTTAATAGACCACATCATACATTACAAAGAGAATGAAATGTGAAACTAATTATGTTGAGACTTTCATTAATTAAATACATGTAAACTAAATAATTCCTAAACAATTATCTATTAACAATTACAACAAAAGGAATATTTGATTTTATCTTCATGAAACAGTTCAAAAACTTAAAAGAAAGAAACAAGGAACCACTCAAATTTTCCTTTTGTTCCTCTCCCTCCATGTGTCACTTTTCCTTTTACATAAACTCAATGCATTGCTTGATGTGTTCATCATACTCTACTAATGTTGCATTCACCCTGTTAATTATCTTTATTTCAAATTCTACATGATAAAGTCCATTAAGCTAGATGTGCAAATTATTTACAATATCTTGTGCATCATGAATGGGATTATCAACAATAGGGATCAAATATATTGTGGCAATTCTGATTTCCATTCATGCTCTGTCTTTTTTTCCCCTATGTCCTTGCAAAATCGGGGAGGTGATGTGTCATGCAAGATTCTAAATTTCCTAAATGTCTTGCACCACTTCTTATGATAAACAAAATGATTATCTAATAGAGTATTAACCATTTCCAAATAGTTGTTTGTATCTTCCAGCAAATCATTCCACTGATTTCCATCCTTTGTATGCTTTATTAAACTTTGTAGCAATGTTTTCTTTCTGATCAAAGTGTTCTTTGTGAGTTTCAAATCAATCTTTGTCTTGATTTTTTTATTTGCCACTTTGACCACATCTTGGTATGTAGCCCAAAATGTATGCAAGTGGGGTATCATTTGTTGGTATTTAGATTCAATTAATTTCCTGACCCTTTTACATTTTGACAATTTCAATTCCTTCTTCATGGATAGATTTTCTTCCTAGGCAATCAGGATTTGTTTCTCTACCTCAGTCCTCTTACTTTCCAAAGAAATATCAGCTTTAAATTTTAAAATATTAGCATCCAATAATAATCCCTCTTCAGGAGATGTACTCACTTTCCTTTTCATTTCACTGATTTTCTCATTTAAACCCTTTACCAGCGGGGATTGATCTTGAACTTTTTCTTTATTTAGTGTTACAGTGTGTAATGTTAAATCTACTACTTTCTCTGAAGTGACATCCTTTACCTGGTACATCATAAATTGACCAAGGACTTCTTAAGGATTATCTATTGTAATTGGCCTCTTATTTGGTGGATACATGAACCACAATGGAAATGTGTTATCATTTTGGTTAAACTTTGACCCATAACACAACTTGTCCATTCTTTCATCGCTAATTCTACAATCAATATCCCACTATCTCCTTAAATTATCAAATGCAATACATGTGGATAGATCCATACCTTGAAACAATAAAAAATTGGCACCACTCAAGATTTGCCTATCCTTTTTGGGGTCATTGTTTGTATCTCATTTCTAACCTCTTGCCAGAAAACCTCAGTGGCTTCAACCCTTTTATCCTTATCAATTATGTAAATCTTCTTCATTAACTATTTTTATTTCATTTGTAACTCCACATCTCAAATTCAGAAGATTTAATAAATTCATCATCACCAATAAACTCCTCAGCAACCCTCCTTACATCTTCTTTAAGATTATCAACAATTTCCAAAATATTATCATTATCCCCTATCATTGGTTGGTAGGGCTCAAGTTGAACATTTTGAGGTATTTCTTCCAAATATTCTTGTTGATCTGCAGTACTACCAACATCTTGGGTAATATCCATGGAAGCTAATGGTGCTAGTGAATGTTTCTTAAGGGGAACAACTTGAATTGGTATGGCACTTACTGAAGCACTAGGGATGGGTGGGGCAGTCAAGTGAAAGTCATGTAGAATAATCCTCTCACTTTTAATCAACAATTTCATCCTCCTAAACCTATTAGATTCATTTGGAGATGCTCCTACATAATTAAGATTTTATTTTGTTCTTCTCCTTTCTAATTATTCTATCCTATTATATGTCAACACTCTTCTCCTCCCCTCCTCATAAGAAGAACAATTTCTTCACAAATCCTCTTTCTAAAAAAAGGTTTCTGATAAGATCCCATGCCTACATATTTCTTGGCATATTCAAAATATCCCTCAAGATCAAATGTTCTTGCTTCTAATCCCACTAGCAATCTATAAGTTTGCAAAAAAATGATTGCAACCCGATAACCCTCCTAATAGTTGATCTCAAAATATATAAAGCATAGATAAGAAGGGATAAAATAACCCTTATGGTTGTTCCTAAACATTTTTGTGGCTTCAAAAATTTTCCAAATAATATCCAAAATAGCTAATTTTTCTAGCACAAAGAATGGCAAAATATGAGGCTTTCCTTCAAAGCCATAATCTCTAATGTATGTATACTTTTCTGCAAGATACCAATGAATAGAATTGTGAGAAATTGTGACCTTAATCTCCTTCTTTAGTCCTTGTGGTCTCAAAAATTTGTAATCATTGTAGATAATCTTGATGGATTATGACCTAAAATGTCATACATTCTTTTGACAAATAATTCTTCAAACTGCAAATGCTAAGCATACTCATATTCCCTATCCCAAATATTGGTCCATAATTGGAATGACTTAGGATTTCCAAACTTGTCCATTAACCGAATATGGATTTCAAGACTTCGTACATTATTCTTATGCCCTTTCAACAACAACATATGCAATAATAGTGAATACTATTCTTTACGTGGTTAGCGGTTAGAAAACATGAAATCAAAATGCAGTAAATAACTACACTAACCAACACTGACCCACTGCCTTCTAGTAGGAATGAGTATAGACTTTTCTCTTAGGTCATTGCAAAGTCCAGTGACTACACATTGTTTTAAATGAAGGATTTGAAATCTAAATGATTAAATCCATATGATATGCAGATGTCATTTGTGGTAAATCCAAGCTAATTAAGAATTTATTTTAGAAGCACCAAATGAAATGTGTAAGATTCATTTTAAACCCAAAATCAAATGTACTCTAAATTATGAGTTTGCATGCTTTAACAAAAGTAAACTAACAATTAATAAAGCTAAACAAGTTGAAAGATAAGAATGCAAGAAAGCTAGAATAAAAATTGCATAATAACGATAGAAAAAGTTAGGATCCTTTGTGAAGGAAAAGAGCTTCTCTTTTATAGAAAATCTCTCCCAAATCGACGCTCGAGATTAGAGGAAATGAGTGGCTCAGATTTGATTTGAGGAAGCACAATCCATATGCAAAGATTGTGATTGGTTGAAAGGTTCAGTTGGCTGAACTGACTAATCAGTCTTTTTGGAAACTTCCAAAATCATTTTCAGTTAACAACTTTGTTTCCAAAATGATAAATTGTGGAGAATCAGGTAACTGAGTGGAACTCGATTGTTTCCATTTTGATAATTAGTTAACTGGATTTGATGATGTCATATGCACTTTTAAAGATTTTATTGATATTAAATGCACATTTTTTTTATTAATTAATTTAATTCTTTTTTGGATTTAATTGACAATTTGTAATTGTATTTAATTAATATATTAGAATATTAATTAAATAATTACTATAAGATTTATTTTCCAATGTGATGTGATTTTAGGAATTAATTAATTAATCAAGTAAGATGATCGATTAGGACCTAGGATTCATGTTAGATTAGCTTGAAATTGATGAATTGCCTATTTGATTTAGAACTTAGGGTTTATCAAGATTAAGGTTTCTTGATTAATTATTGACATTGGGGGTCTAGGATTTAGATGACCATTTTTATGTGATTACATTTTCCCCTCTATGAATTGATGTGTGATCATCACATTGATTCAAATACCTATTAGTGAGAAGACCCAGAACACTTTGATTTGAAGTGATGAAACCATTATTTTGAAAAAGACCGACACCGAGCTTGATTGGATGAAGATCGATCAAAAGATATAAAATAGAATGCTCAGTTTGATTTGAAGCGATGAAACTGAACATCTGTCAATAAATCTTAAACCTTTTGATTGGTTTGAACAAATAACTAGTTTGATTTGAAGCAATGAAACTAATTACCATTAAGAGATTTGATTAGCAAGAAATTGACTTGATTTGAAGCAATGAAGCCAATTTGATCAATGTATCTAGTTTCAATAATGAATAGCCCGTATAAGACTGATCTGGTCTTATTTCAAGTGTATTCACCATTGTATAAGACCATTGATTAGGTTGCCTTTGATTTAAGATGATCTCAACTTGATTTGATGTAATGAAGCTGAAATGCCCCAAGCGATGGGGTTTTGATTGATGGTGTGATCACTAGAATGTTGATGTCCTGATCCTGCCCCCTCAGGAGAAAAATTGAAATATGGCTAGGTGCCCCAGTGATGAGAAGCAATGTGATTGATAATATGATGCATGAAGAAGTTGATCTGATTTAAAATAGGGCCCAAGCAGTTAGGACAAAAGATGTACTTTATGGGTGGTCCTTTTTGACTGAGATTGGCCAAAAGTATGATACAAGGATTGATTAGAAGAAAAGTATGAGAGATTTCTATTGGTTGTGCAAGCGGTCAGTCGCAGTTGACTGAAAAAATCAAATGTCAAAAATAACAAGCAAGATGATTTTAGATTTTGATTTTGATCCTGAAAATGGAATCAGGATAGTCAAATTAGCCAAGGGTGTCATTTTCAAGTCAATCAACGCACAAATGCCCAGTTGGAAAAAGAAAGATTGATCGATAAGAACCTTAGATCCTTCACATTGGAGAGAGATATTGATATTATGTATTTTTAACACCAAGGAGATGTAGATGTAGATGCAAGACTAACATGAATGCAACCTAAGGTGTAGTCACTGAACCTTTAGCATTGAAAATTTTCATCATTGAGTGTTTTTGGAACATCGGATTTGATACAATCCTTACTGGTGCCATTGCAACCATAAGAATATGAATATGAATTTCATTGGATAAGATATGAGAAACTAACATAAGCATCGGGGCACAAAATCTGAGATGACCTAAACATTATTTCTAGTTAATGTTGCAAGAGCACACTAGTATCAAGACATTCAAAGCCAAGATAAACATGAGTGTGATCTTGTGCAAACAAGAAGAGAAATAACAGTCAAGGAGATAGTTTTGACCTCACCTTGGCCTACAAGTAAATAGGATCAAGGGATGTAAGGATTTTCCACCTTAATGAAGGAGCTCTTATCACATACACCTAGTTTATTTGATGTTGTTGGATCATTGAGACCACACCAAAAATCAATAGACAAAGAAAAGATTAATGAAAATCAATGAGAACGGAAAACATACAAATAGAAGTTCAACATACTTCAGCCATTTTCAAAGTTTTCAGATGTGTATATGTATGAGGTATTGAGAAACACCATTGTTCTTGTCAGTGTGATGTCTTTGATTGCTATTGATCTATTATTTATGTTTGTGGTATCCAATGTGTGTTAAGAAACATAAATGCATCCAAAGATAGTGTTAAAAAACACTTTTCATTAGGGTGTTGAGAAACACTTGCTACATCGATAGCTATTTATCCTTTAGAAATGACAAGATTACTAACAATAGTGTAATCAAAGATGTGATATGATATGGGATCCATGCCCCTAGTAGAAAACAATGATGACTAACCTTACTCATACTACGAGGAAAAAGATGATTTGATCACCCCTAGACTATGAATTTGGATTGATTTCAAGCCAGGAAGGTTCTTAGAAGAACCAAAGTGTTCATTCTCAAGAAAGATCACATTGGTTTTCCCCCAATGTCTAGCAAGGTGGAGGACATTGAAGATGGATTAGAAAGATGACGGATGAGGTGAATAGAAAATTATGGATAAAGACGGTGAATGTGACCCTCAAGGACAGTCTCCTCAAGAGTACCCAAGCAAGTGAAAAAGGAAAATAGCAATGAAGGCTCATGGAGCAGTGCTAGATAGTATATAGGATAATGACCTGATGTCATGAAAAACATGTAGTCCAATAGAATGGACATGTCAATAATTTTATCAGAAAATCTTTTGCATTTTGCATTCCTCATTTAGATCAAGACCAAGGGGTCAGTTTGATAGAATAGGATAGGATATAGCTATGATAACGCAATCGGGATAAGGGGTGATGAAGGGTATGAGTGGATGGTTTGGATTAGGATAGGAATTCTTAGAGATAGGAAGGATAGGCTTAGGATAAGAAATATCATGATATGGTTACATGGATGAGAGCAAGTGAATAGGTTGATGGAAAGGATAATTAATGTCATGATACATGTGTCCATGGATAGGTTCAACCTTGTCAAGATCACAGGAAGAAACATAGATGCTCACGTGCTATCTGGATGTAAGATATGATGGATAGGATGACATGGAAGGAACTTACCCCCAAGTGAAGAGTGCAAGTAGGAGGAGTTATGCATGACACCTCTCCAGGTTTTCATCAAGGTACTTATCCAAGGTTCCACAAGAAGTGGTTTTCACCATAGGATGAATTGATTTATCTTTACTTTTTCTACCAAGGTAAGTGTTTACCACCTTTTCACCAAGGCACTTTTTTCTTTATTTTTATTTTTTTTTACTTTTGATTTTATGGAGGAACTTAAGATTCTTTCTCTTTAGATAGTGCTCCTTTGAAAGATATCCTATGATGGGCCAAGGCCGCTGAAAGTATGCTCAAATATGTTGATAAGGTGATGGTAGAGAAGAATGATATGGAGGATAAGGGAGATGGTAGCCAAGGATTTATGTGATGGGTTGGATAAGAGGAATGGATGGATATGGGATGGATGGGTAGTAGGTAGGTACGGGATATTGGATAGGTTATTGAAAGGTTTGTGTGGAGGTAGATGGAAATGGTGATAAGATCAACATTGACACACCCCCTTCAAGGGTAGTAGATGGATGGAGGAAAAGTAGACAGAATATCTTGAGGCTTTGATGTATAAGTGGATATGGATCTTGGTACACAAGGACCCACGATGGATGGAGAAGAGGGTGAAGTATTCAAGGTAATAGATTTTGGGGCACGAGGACCCAAAATATAGTTAGAAGATGGGAGATATTTAGATGGAGATGAAGTGTAAGACTATGGAATCTTGGATGCCAACTCTGACTTTTCCTTTTTGTTCAAGTCTTTTAAGAGAGACTTGGGAATCCACATAACTTTTGATTTTATTTTTGTATCCAATTCCTTTAGAAGATACTTGGGAATCCACATAGCTTTTGATTTTCCATTGCTTTTGGATGATTTAGAACACAATTCTTCAATGATGGATTTAGGAACTCATATTTTCTTTGATATTATTCTTTGCTCAGTGGACCTTTATGGTCTCTTGAGTATTTCCTTTTTCTTTGTAGTCACATGTCGATTAGATTGGACATAGTGATCTTCATATGTAACTGGATTCTTGTATTTGTGATTTTTTCATTGCACATCCAAATTACTTCCAAAAGACTTGGGGACTATGGATGAATAGGCATGATATGGATGGTTCATATGGATAGGTTGATAGGGAAAGTTAAAGGATGTATGTCTTTTTTTATCTTGATAGGGGATAGGGTAAGTGGATGACAAACTAGTAGTTATAGGCATGGTGGATGGAGGGATATAAGGACCCAATATAGATGGAAGGTTTGACTATTTCAACTTTGGGATATAGAAACCAAGGATGGATTTGGAGGATGGAGAAGGGTGATGCTTACATTTGAATGGAGGGAGATAAGGTGTGGAAGGGCTATCAATATCTTTAGAGTGAGTTGCATGACCAAGGCTCTTCTCTTCAGAGTTCATCTTTATATCAATAGGTGCATGAGTAGCTTTGATATGAGAAATTTTGATAGGAACAGTTGAAGCTTCAGGGGATTTATTTTTCTATGAGGTATTTTGAGGAATGATGGTTTCTTGATATGGAAGAATATGACAAGGGGGTGATGGGATGCTCTAACCTTGACAAGGATCTTTAGATGGTTTAGAAAGAGTACTTTTCTCTTGATTTTCAATAGGCTCATTATAGATGGTGGAAAGGATATCTTGATCTTGCTTGGGAGATGGATAAGATATTGGAGGTGTAAGAGTGTCTTCTATGAGAAAATGGAAGGGGATGATAAAATAATCATGAGACTCTTGATATATTTGACTTTGGTCAACTATTGGATAAGGATGGATGGTATCTTGATCTTGATCATTACTGATATTGGTTTCTTCACACTTTCGATTACCCTCTTGACATGGAGCCACTTCTAAGGATGAGGTAGGAGTGTTGATCTACATGTGGGATTCTTGACGTGCTGATGGACAATCATTTTGAGTAGGCATGATAAGAGTTGAAGCACATGGAAGCTTTGGGTCTATGATTTTTGAAGCCTAAGAAAAACTTGTAGATGTATGTTGATTAGCTTGGATCTCTTTTAGAGGTAGTCCTTGAGGGTAGACATAGTCATCATTAGGCTCAGTTCTTGATAGAGATGGTGTGGCTTGTTTTGAAGCTTTAGGAAATGGAGGAATGGTGGAAGAAGTAGAAGTGGTATGTGAACCATTACTAGACACGGGTTCATTATTTATATCTTTCTTGAGATTAGTATCTTCAATAGATGATTCATTAGGGTTTTCAATTTCAATTATGCCATCTTATATGAGATCTTGGATTTTATGTTTCAAATACATGCAAGATGAAGTTTTATGTTCATTGTGTCAATGATATGCATAATAGGTACTCAAGAATTTCAATCCACGTGATGTGACTTGAGGTAACATGATGAGGTCATGCTCAAGAAGTTCTTCCAATGCTGATTCATAAGATTGTCCCAAAGGACTGAAGTCCCTCTTGTGTTTAACCCAAGATTTTTCTTTCATGAGGTTACTAATCCCTTTGGAGGGAGACTTCATGGTGTTTTTAGTAGCTTTTAGGGCTTTGGAGCCACTCACTTGAACAAAGCTAGGATTTCCATACAAAGATTTCTCCATGTTGGAAGGAAGTGGAGAGATGTGAGAATCATTATCAAATAGAAAAGGACAATTTGATCTTAATGAGGATTTGTTGGATGGTGTATCCTTTTCCCCCTTTAATTATTGGAGTTCATATTTCAAAGTTTGAATTTGTTTTGATAAAGCTTCCATAAGAATCTCTTCTTTCTCATTGTTAAGACCATAAGATTTAGCCCATTTTCTTTTAGACATTGTAAGATTGTCTCGATGCACATGCTTAGAAGATTGAAGATAAGGTATGATGAATCAATTGATTTCATGTCAGGTGTTGAAGTGATATCTAAAGTGTTGACTAAGTCCAAGACCAAAAGACAAAGGAGATAATATCCAACTAAGAGAGAGAGAGAGAGAGAGAGAGATAGCAACGACTCCGATCTTGAAACAAGGTTAATGAACCCACTCTCACAACTCAAGATAAGGCCAACGTGGACAAAGATGATTAAGATAACAAGTCACTTGGACTAGTACAACAAATTTAGATTTAAAAATAGCAAGTGAGTCAGCCTATCAACAGATTGTAGTCAATGAAAAACTAGGAGTGATGTTGTGAAAGCACACATTTTTGAAAATTTAGACAGAACCTTCATGATAGAATACCAACTTGAACAACAATGTGATTGATTTTTAGAGTTTTGACACGAGATGCAGAAACTCAGAGTTTGAATATTTTGAGTTTGTTTGATCGTTTTGATGTTTTTCTTGATTGTTTGTTTTGGTGTTTTTTTTTTTTTATGTTTCACTCATGCAAGACACATCAAGAAGAATGGTTGTTGTAAAAAGATCAGACACACCACAACCTAGGTAAGCCAAGGAAATATCTGCTGAATTCCCACTTGAACTAAAGTTTAGCTACACCTACTCATAGCTGACAACTTAGAAGCTTGGAGGCATAGGCTCCTTCTTACAGTGAACTCAATTATCAGGAACACTAAGCTTTGAATCCCAAGGGTAATCACTTCCTAAGGGACAGTCGTCTCTACTAAGAGCCATGAAAATGTGGGATGTCTTAGTCAGTCTCAGACCTTCTGTGCTAGCAGATAGAGCAATTTTTGGTCACTAGAACAAATTTTTTAGTCAAGGAATCTGTTCAGGTGGCTATACATGTGGCAGATTAGCCCCGTTAAGCAGGCCTCCTAGCCTACAGAAGTTAAGTTTTGTAGGATTTTACACACCATGAGGGTATTGAGGGAGAGCTTCTATTGGCATAGAAAAATTGACACCTGTTCACTATGAGATTAATCACAATGACTTTTTTTATATACCAGTTTAGAAGGGCTTGGCTTTAGCCTATTACCGATTGGGAAATCTCTCTCACCATCTCTATTGAATATCTCAGGAGGTAGCCACGCTAAAAAATTTACATGAATTTCTATTTCACCCAAGATCCACGAAGGTGAGGGGAGAGGATACGTTCATGCAATTCTTTGGGATTACAAATCCATAAAACACTTCAAACACATAAGAAAAGTGATTCTTTTTAAGCACCAAATCAGAAGTGTTATTTAACTATAAAACGCAGACATGATAGGTTTGGAAGACACACAAAGTCTTTGACAAGCCTCCTGCATCAAAATCATTAGTAGTTTATGATTTTTTCTTCATTCACAACATCTTGCAAACCACTGCTAGGTTGTAATCGAAAGATAAACTCAAGAACAACAAAACCAAGGATTAGTCAGCTTTAGAAAAATTAGAAAATAAGAAAATCGATTGCATATTTAGAGATTAGATGAAAAATCATGCACTTTCAAAAATAATTGCACTAAAAAATGTTACTGTATGAGCTCGTACGAGGCTCCAAATGCTACAAAATAGAGGATCAGACAAGTACAGTGATCAAAAAGTATAATTTCTGATAAAGTAGGTAACCAAAAATAGAAACTAACTCCACTATAATTATCTTTAGGAAATTCTACCCCAAAATTTAAAAAAAAATGCTCAAAAAAAGGACTTAATATGAGCAAGATATGAAGGTTGGAAGTTAGACTACAAATTTGAAAACTCCAATGGTACAGGCAGAGAAATTCAAATCCTTGCTGACATCAGCAAACTGTTACGTTAAATTTGATGGTCTTACGACTATCGTAGAAAGCCAAAAAACCCTACAGAATGACGGTTAGATAGTCGTCAACTTGTTTTCTAAGTGGTAGAGTTTGGGTGGTGAGTGGGTGACCAGTGAGTAGAGTAGGAGTGACAGAGGGGCAGAGCGGGGCGCGGTGGTTGTAGATCAAAGTGGAGAGTGGGGACTGGTGCAGTTGGAGGTGTAGTAGGATGGGACTTGTGTGGGTGGAGGCACAACATGATGGGAGGAGCTACAGAGGTGGAGGGAAGAGGAAGTGGTGCAGGGAGGTGGAGGAAGTGGAGGGAGTTGCTATTGGTAGGTGGAAGCATTGGGGTGGAGGGTGAAGTAGAGTTGGGCGTAGGTGGTGGCATGGGGTAGGTGGTGGCGGGATGGGAGTTAGGGGCGGAGCAGTGGGGATGGGTTGAGCATGGGTTGCGTGGGTGGGCTATGTGGGGTTTTTTAATCCCACATTGGCTGGTGTGTGTATAAATGTTGTCACACTTCTATGAATCATTCCATTCAAGGTTTCTCAAGAATGAGGCCTCAAATATCGATCCATAGCTCTCTAGTCATGGATGTGTAAAAATGTAAAATGAAGGCCCTCAGATTAACCTAGTTGTGTCTATTGCAAATACACCATGAAACGAGAGATTTAAATGCATGAAAATGAAATCTAATCTATATGATTGCAATGCAGAAAATGAAATTAATCTAAATGATAACAATTCATATTAATCTATGAAAGGAAATGCAAATGCAATATTAATCTATGAAAATAAACATGAATCTTATCTACATGAGTAGCCATGAATGCAAGAAGAATGAGACAAGAAGAGAGAAGTTGCAATATCCAAGCTCAAATGCTCAAATGCTCCTCCAAAATTGCTCTCC
>MU228316.1:2017114-2027617 GCA_018584345.1 Thuja plicata | reverse complement strand
ACCTTCATCGCTTCTAGCATCAAACTTACCAACACCATCATCTCTCTTGATGTAGCACTTGCTGCCAAATATTCTGAAGTATTTTACTGTAGGTACATTACCAAACCAAAGTTCATAAGGTGTCTTACCCACGTCTGGCCTTAGTTGTGTTCTATTGATAGTATAGACTGTTGTATTTACTGTGTCTCTCCAATAGATGTGCGCAACTTTTCCTTCAATCATCATAGTGTGTGTTGTATCAAGTATGATCCTATTCCTCCTTTCTACTATTCCATTCTACTGTGGGGTTCTGGGTGCACTCAACTATCTTTTAATTCCATGTTCTTCACAGTAGTCATAAAACTTATCAGAGGTGAGTTCTCCTCCTCTATCTGATCTTAGACACTTTAGTTTTAATCTAGATTCATTCTCCACTTTGGCTTTGAATATTTTGAACTTCTCAAAGGCTTTAGACTTCTCCTTTAACAATGCAACCCACATCATCCTTGAAAATTCATCAACGAACAAAATTAAATACCTTTCCCTATAGTATGATCTTGTTTGAGTAGGACCACATAGATCTGTATGCACTAGGTCTAACTTGTTTTCAGCTAAGTTATGCTTGCTTCTGAAAGAGCTCCTTACTTGATTTCCCATAACACATTCCCTACACATTGTGTCAACTGGTCTTGCAATACTTGGAAGGTCTCTAACTGCCTTGACATTGCTTATCTTTACTATATTATCAAAATTGATATGATAGAGTCTCTTGTGCCATAACCAACTATCATCTACTTTTGCAACAAAACGACTTACATCTGAATTGAGCTGAAAACATTACCTTTTGTTTTAGATCCTGATGCAATCATGTCTCCTTCTTTTTTGCCAATAATGCATTTGTTATCTTTTAATTCCAAATGATAACCTTTTTCAAGTAGTTGTCCAACACTTAGTAGATTATGATGTAATCCATCAACATAGAGAACATCATCTGTCTTGTTATTTCCATCCAGGGTGATAGATCCTCTACCTATGATAGGTTTAGGAGTGTTTTCTCCAAATCTAACCATACCACCTTTATACTTCTCTAAATGAACAAATCTATCTTTATCACCTGTCATGTGATGAGAGCATCCATTGTCAATGATCCAATCAGTTCTGATGTCTGCTTTGGAAATTAGGGCTAACTTTGATGTTTCCTTTTCATCTTCAATGTCCATTTCCTCAAGCAATTTTTCCATGTCTTTAAGGGCAACGAATCCAATTTCATCTTCTCCTAAATCATCATCATTTACACCTTCTTCAGCATGATAGCAATCCTTCCTGTATTTAGGTTTATAATCAGATCTGAATTTCTTTACTCTTGTGGGACCCTTGGATACAAAGTGACTAATCTTGTTGCATGAAAAACATTTGAATGGAAGTTGTCCTTCATATTTCCCTTTTCCTTTCTTTTCTCTTTTAGCAATCATGGCAATGATTTCTTCTAGTTCTTCATCAACTTCTTCTTTCTCATTATTGCTAGAGATGTGAGATTTCTTACCATGGACTAAAGCTTTGAAGGTTGATTCACTTTTGGGTTCAGTCTTCAATCTTGATATCTCAAATGCAGAGATTTTACTGATCAAAGTCTCTCTCTTGAAGCCTTGTGAAAATTGCATGGTTTCCTCTAGAATACTAATCTTGTTCTCATAGTCTGATGTTAAAGTAGTCAATAGCTTGTCCATTATATCTTCTTCTGATATTTCTCCACCATTATTTCCAATTCCATAAACTGCTTCATTTATCCTCTGGTTGTAGGCTCTGATGTTCTCTTCAAGTAACATCTCAAGACTGTTGTATTTCTTTTTCCATGTCTTCCTGCGCGCATTCTTTTCTTGAACATCTCCTTCAAACATGTCTTCTAAATACTTCCATATTGTGTATGCCTTGTCTACCTTCTTGATCTCATAGAATTCACTATCAGATAGTGCGCTTATAAGGGCTTCTTTGGCAACTGCATTAGCTGTGAATGTATCCTTTTGTTTACTAGTAGCATCATCTCATGATAGGTCTTTTAGAGAGGGAATAACAACTTCTTGTGTGGCTATCTCAAAGATGTCAAAACCAACACACTATAGATGTGTTATCATTTTGTTTTTCCAATCTAGATAATTTTCTCCATCGAACTTAGGACTCTCTTTTCTGAAGTATGCCATATGATCTTCCTTAAGCTATTAGGATTTCTCTCCAAGGAACTTGGCTCTGATACCAATTGTTAGAATAGTCCCAAAGGATAAATGAGAGGGGGGGTGAATCAGTTATCAGCTAATTAAATTCTTTTCTTTATTAACTCTAGAATATAATAAAGTAAATGCACATTCATATAACACAATAGACAACACCACAATTTGGTTACGGGGAAACCAAATGGTAAAAACCCTGATGGGAATTAACACCCACAATGAACTATACTTGTTTATAATAATCCCTGTTAGAAGATCTTGCAACCCTATTAGGAGTTGTTCTTTACAATGCAATAAGTATAATGACCTGGTTAAGGGTCTGACCCTTTTAGGAGTCTTTTACAAATAACCCGATTAAGGGTGATGACTCACTGTCCAAAAGCTCATTGCTTCAACGGTGAAGGCTACAACCTTCTGTATAATAGATATGCACTATATCTAATGATGAACTATAGAGTAGACCTATTGTCTTGATCAGTTCCAGTGTATTGTAATCTTTCACTTTTTTTTCACATAGATCCTTGATGAATGAAACACAACTGATATTCTGCTTTGTACATTTTCTGTCTCTTATCTTATCATTCACACTTAGCGTTTCACAAATGACTTTCGATAAGTATCTTCTTCAAAGTATGAGATCATGGGACCTGTTAGACAACTCTTCATAACATCCTTTTCGGCTTAGCTAATCGTGCAAGCATGATTACAACCACATAATATAAACTGAATAGACACGACGCTTCACTAAGTCGGCCTCACCAAATTAACTCTAACTTTGCAATATTGTTGAAACACATTTGGCACCTTTATATAACTATCATCAACTCATAACTTAACTTGAATATACACACACATATCCTAAAGATAGGCGCAACTCAAGAACTAATGCAATACATTGGATTTGTACAAACAAACTCTAGAAACTGTAACGGCCACATAACAGAATTACACAACATAACTAAAACTTGATATTTGCATCTGCATGTATGAACAAAACATCAACAACATGTCTACCACAAGAATATAACCGTGCAAGGCTTGATATCATCATTCTAATAAGTACATATAGATCATTGTTGTATATTATATGTTGGCATCAATGACAAACATACAATCAACTAGCTGCCAGAAGTAAATCTCCAACATATTTATCAATCCTCAAGGAGAATCCATTCATAGGTCCTATAGGCTGAGTTTTGACTGCACGAACAACATAGTCAAATATGAAGCATTGATCATAGGTCTCAAAACAGTTATCCAATGAAAGATCCAACACCTACAGGTATATGGGGATTCTTAATTAATTATCAACCAAGTCAATGGTAGTTACAACACAAAGTATGACAAATTGATTCCCTATAAGGCCATAGAAAAAGACATCAAACAACAGTTTGAAAAAATATCATTTCAACAAATCTTGAGAATCAAGAAAAAAGAAGAAGATGTCATGGCCATTGTAGGATCTCTTCTAGACATGCCTCCCGATGTGACACATTGTGAATTCATGGTTGAATGGCTCATGATCCCTTCTTTTGAAGTCCCCAAGTCAGAGGTTGTGTGTGAAATTTTTGGTCCCAATTCTCCTTGGTACCAAGAGATTTACACTTACTTAAATAGTTAAACCATTCCCTCTAACTTGTCTTGTAACTAGAAGAAGTAATTGATAAGGAAAGCCTCTTGTTATACTATCATTGCCAAAAAACTTTATAGATGTAGTCTGGATGGAACACTTCTCTTATGTCTCAACTCAGAAAAATAACAAGCAACGATATTAGAAGTACACAAGGGAATTTTTGGTTCTTATTCTAGTGGCTTAACTTTAGTGCAAAAGCTTCTAAGAATTGGGTATTATTGGCCCATAATGGAGATAGATTCTTTCTTATTTGTAAATAAGTGTAGAAAATGTCAGATTCACGGGAACCTCATCCATGTGTCAGCTAAGGAGCTGCAACCACTCACATTACCATTTCCCTCGTTGTAATGGGGGTTTGATCTCATTAGCAAGATTCAACCCATATCCTTTGATGGTCATAAGTACATTATCACAACCATTGAGTATTTTACAAAGTGGGTTGAAGCAATCCAATGACCTACACCACTAGAAAATAGATTTCCAAGTTTCTCTTAAAATATATCATAATTTGGTACGATGTTCCATAGGCCATCATTACTGATCATGGTTTCCCCTTTAAAAATAGACAAGTAGATGAGCTTTGGAAAAAAATCCATATACACCATAGCTATTCTTTATTCTACTTTCACCAAGGTAATAGCCAAGCTAAGGATACAAATAAAACCATTATATAATTTTTTTTAAATGATGGTCAATAAAGCTGGTCAAGACTCGCATGAGTGGACAATTTATTTGGTATGACTATATTTTATGAGGCCCCTTGTATTATGATTTTGGAGAAAAGGGTGGTTACTGCACAGTTGGTGTCTCGACCTCAAATAGTGATTGTGTTTATGGTCAGGTTGGGATCAGTTTGGTATAAGTGAGGTTTTCCTTATTATCATGTCCATTTTTGGAGGCCTTACCTTTTCCATGATCCATTAGTTTTTTTGAGAATATTTTATGGTCTTGATTGGTGGTTCCTGTATTGGAAACAACTTCAATTTCACCATAGTTGATGAAATCTTGGACATTGTGTTTCAGTTGCATATATCTAGCTATTTTGTGTCCCTTAGTTCTATTAATCACATAAACTATTGTCGTTCCACCATGCTAGTTTAGCGCGACCCTCGTAATGTATTATTTCGGTTAGGGTGATTGAATGAGACTATAATAGTTACTCAATATTTTTTTCAAGAGGTTCTGCAAGAGGCATAAAGTCTGGGCATGGAGAGGGTTCCTTCTTGCAACACTTTTTTGAAAGGTTTGTTAAATGCCTAGATTGTCAAGTGAACGTTGTTAATTCTTTGGACATTTTTTGATGGTTGGGTTTGTTGGATGTTTGATGGTGCTTATATGTGCATGACTGGTTGGGCTACCTTAGTGTAAACAATGCCATCATTTATCATATTCTTGTTCTTGGACCAGTATTTAGATTTTTTGTAAGGTGTTGAATTACTATTCTCTTTCTTAATGGCTCCCTTTAAGTTGAGGGATCTTTCTTCCTTTAGCCCTTTCTCATCTATCTCTTTGAAGGATGCAATATGTTGGGATTTTAGTTCACACATCATGTTTAGCTGACATTTTTTTATGAACATTCTTGAATTCCCTATCAGATCAATAACTAGGCTACAAAACACAACTCAGGGATTGGAAATCCAAACTAAGTAGCTATATTTCTTGCAGAGAAGGCCCATTTACTTCTCAAACCAGGGAGCATAAACTTGAAATGGGTTCATTATATGTGCACTAAGTTCCTACTAAGGCCATGTCATCCTATAGTTGCAAGAAAATAAATGTTGAAAGGTAAAATGCTTGGAATGGAAATAATTCAAATGTTTAAGTTAAACCTATGCAAACTACTATATGAAATTTCACGATATACAGACAAGAACTACTCTGTGTGCCTTGGCTATAGGGATAGTCATAGAAAATCACTTCTAGTGGTTGTGGGAATAGACAAACTCAAAAAATTTGCAAATAAAGCTGAAGGAAAATATTGCTATAATTGAAAGGGATTAATCACCAAGTGGGCCCCCTTGGATGAGTATCCAGAATGAATTTACACACTTATAAGCTCAAAAATTCACTAATTTTATTCATTCATCAAAAGTACTTGATTACAAAGCATAATTGGAATTTAACTGAAACTATATTGAAAACTTAAAATGCTAATACCTAAAATCTTAATCTGTCTAAGTTAGATTCCAAAGAAGTGCAACTTCTTATTTATAATAGGAACTTACTAATTGAATAACCACTAATAGATCAAAGCCAAAATAATAGGTGAATCAGATTTATAACAAAACTAGAAAGGAGGAAAACCATCCACTAAATGAGAAACAACAAACTTGTTCAACTGCACAAAGAGTATTTATAGCTCCCATTATCTCCTAAATGGTTTGACATTGAAAGTAACCATTTGACTTGCTCCACATGAGTTGTGACCAGCTCATCATTGGACTGCTTCAATTGTCAATCCTTGCTGAGCTGCATGGAATTGGTCTCCAAAGGTATTACCTGTGTGAGTTTCATTTTTTGATCATTTCTCCATTGAATCTTTCTGCATCATAAATATTAATAGGCAAAAAACACATGGAACACATATATATCCATCCATCACTAGATTAATTATTCACTATTCCACAATTAAACTAATACATATATATACATATATATACACATACATATTCATTTATTTATTTATTGCATATAACCATAAAAGAGTGGCTTTATCCCATAACCGATATATGAAAGTATAAGCTTTAATGTCTATGGAATCAAGCCCATGAGTTTGACTTAAAGCAACTAAAAACCAATTTTCATGACCAAAATAATGAAAGAACCTAAGAATAAGACATAAATAAGTGTATGCCTCTCTTTGATCATGATCCGTGGATTCCCAAGCTTTCCAAAGGCAAGGGTCAGTGGCAAAATTTTCACAATTGATATAAACCAAATACACAATACTACTAAAACGAATAACAATGAAACGTAATCAATAAAATGTACAAGCAAGAGAAAGGAAAACAAATGAATGCAAACCCCATGATGCTTGAAGCTTCTATTGTCTCTCTCTACTCCTTCTGAAACATTGTTTTTGATGCTCAGTATTGGCGGGGCAGCGTCTACGACTTGAGAAGTGTCGAGAATTTGCTATTTGAAATGGGTGTGTGATCGCAAGATGGCTTGAATGCTAGAACCAAACTGACGGAGTAATGGTGCACAAGAGCTTGAAATACTGGATCTATGATCGCAAGAAGGCTTGAATGCTAGAACCAATCTGACATAGTAATGGCACACAAAAGCTTGAAATCCTGGATGTGTGATCGCAAGAAGGCTTGAATGCTAGAACCAATCTGACATAGTAATGGCACACAAAAGCTTGAAATCTTGGATCCTTCAAATGGTTATGAAAGGTTTATTATATAGGACTTGGTGATGAAATGAATAGTTGAGATCAATCCCAGAGATAGGGAGATGAACGGTTGAGATCAAAAGGAACTAGAGAGGTACTCAGTAAACTCCACCTCTTCATTTGGTAAAGAGGAGATAGAGTTTGGTTGACTGAAGAGCTAATTATGAGTTACCTTTTTGAACTGAAGAGGTGGGTGAAGTTACCCATGTGGACTGGAGAGATGGGTGGAGTAACCCATGTGATCTGATTGGAGTTATCTCTTTGAAGATAAATGAATATTTAATTCATTTATTTAATAATTGTTTTCAACATGTGAGATAATTGAATTCTTTTTTATTAAGTATTGCTTTATTTAATGAAATTAAATTAATTTAATTGGAAGAATTTAATTAATAAGTTTAAATTTTTAGATTTAAACTATAGGAAATTAAGTTTAATTAATTAATTAATGGTAATTAATAAATTAAAGCTAATTATTTAAATAAAATTAATTATTTAATTAATTTTGGGAATTTGATTAGATGATTTGGGGAATGAATTTAGAAGAAAATAGATGATTAATTAATGATTAAAAACCATTAATTAATAGATGAAAATTAGTGTTTTTAATGTAAATTCGCAAGCCTGTCCATTTTAGGGTGTCTACATTTGCCCCTCTTTGATGCGATGTGACTTGTCGCAGTGTGTCAAAGATTTTTTAATTTTGCCCCAGCTTGTCCTGGCCGTAGTAGGTGTTTTTATGCCCCCTCAACAAATTTGAGTGAAAAGTCGCGAGACGAGCGTTGATTTGTTGAAACTGCAATTTCTGGAACTGGGTAGCTGATGGATTTTAAAAATACTTTAATATGCCCCTGTAATTGACCGTCGAAGTTTCCAGTGACTGGGCAGATATCTTGGAGCTCCTAGTGAAATTAGGGTTTTCCAGAACTCCTATAAGTAGCAAAGAGAGTCCTTCATTGTACTCAGATATCTTGATTTATATGAGATGCAGCTATTGTTTTTGATACGATGTGCAATGGTTTACTTGCTATATGTATGATTCTACATGATTTTAGTTGTTTACATGATGAGATTATATGCAATATGATTCTATTATGCAGACTCGTATATGGATGATTTATTTTTCCTATGTCACTGACATGTCATGCAAGATGGTAGATATGAAATGCATGTTTAAATGAGATGCTTTATGGATGCATGTGATTTTATGATTTATCATGTATGCAACTACCATGTTTTTTTTTCTTTTCTGATGCACTTAATGAATGAATGTAATCCAATATGCACAAAATATCTGAGTAATGCATGTGTTAGTTAGAAAGAAGTTAGTTTTGATAGATGTGCTCTGAGATTGATCTAATAGAATGGAATGATAGAAAGGATGTTCTTTTTTACATTTTTGGATAGATATGATCTGATAGAAAGGATGAATGTCCCAATTTGTTGCCCTTGTTTCCAATATTTGTCATCATTGCATCTTTTTTTTGTATTTTCTGATATTCTGAAAGAGCGTCGAATGATCCAGATCACATGCCACCTAGATACTACCATGACCTCTTGATAGAAAAAAGAGTAGAGAGATTGAATAGAAAGAGACCCATAGTGCACCCAAATATTGACCATCTGGGTTCAACTATGTTCCCTGTTTGAAAAGAAAGAGAGCCAAAATCACCCAAATATTGACCATCTAGATACCGCTTGTCCTCTGAATTAATCTCAAACAAAGAAACCAAGATAGAACTCCTTTGCACCCAGATTCCTTCTAGATAACACTGTGAGCTCTTGATTTCCGAAAGGGAAAGCCAAGAAAACAAGATAGAACTCCTACGCCCCTAGAGTCCATCTGGATAGCATCGTGAGCTCTTGTTTGCAACATAAAGGGAAAGACCATAGA
The DNA here is from genome assembly GCA_018584345.1 of Thuja plicata. Classification (NCBI taxonomy): domain Eukaryota; kingdom Viridiplantae; phylum Streptophyta; class Pinopsida; order Cupressales; family Cupressaceae; genus Thuja; species Thuja plicata. The sequence continues at coordinate 2,018,489 of MU228316.1, read as the reverse complement.
AATCAAGATAGAACTCCAAAGCATTCAGAGTCCATCTGAATAGTTCTACGAGATTTTGATTCTATAAACCAAACAAGAAAAATAAAAGAGTAGGAATGTCCAATTCTTTCCTAGGGTTAAGCTCAGATCATGGAACTGCGTGACTGCCAGATAAGTGACAGTTCCTACCACATTTATCCTAAATCATCATGGCCCTAAAATCAAAGTGAACATTCAACAAACAGTAATAAAAGAAAATAAGTCATGATCTATCATAGCTACTCTCCTCACATGGTGGATCTGGAGTAGCATAAGAACATAACTGTGAAATATAGACTGACATCTGAGTGACTTGACTGACCTAGTCAACATTTTTGTACAGTTCCTCGATGCAGTTGGATTCTCTTGATTGGCTCAAACTCTTTGGATAGGCTTGGTTGGCTTGATTTCTTTGATCGTGTTGGCAGCTGATCAAGCTGTGTCAGATGTGCCCAATGTTTGTCCGCAAAGCTCATGATTGTGATAGTATTGATTGATAGATTTGATTATTGTGATCATGTTGGCAGTTGATCAAGCTATGTCAGATGGGCCCAATGCTGGTTTGCAAAGCTCATGATTGTGCCAATTGGTATTTTGGCTTGGTCGCCTATTGCTTGTTGATTGAATTGATAGATTGATAAAGTTGTGTCAGATTAGCCCAATGCAGATTCACAAATCTCATGATTGTGACATTAATTGACTAGGCGCAATTGTTTTTTGCTCTCTTGATAACCGAGTTGGTTTTATTGCTTTGGATTTTGCAATTTTTTGAATGTTTTTGATGAAGATCGATTTTATCTTGATTTTTGATCTTTTTAGGATTTTCCGATGAGTTTTCCAATTTTTAGGATTTTTTAGAACATTTGGAATCGCCCCTAGTCTGGTGGACCAGTATTAACCATGGGTAAGTGCTTGGTGCTCAGAGGGGATTGTGGTTCTGGATATTGCTTGGGATACTCAATCTTGCATTTTGAAGTGTGCTCAAGCTTTTAGAGCTCATTGATGGTGAAGCTGGATTTTGAACACTTGGTGCCTATTTGCCAGGTTTTCACCAAGGTACCTACTCAATAGCGCCTGATTGCCAGGTTTTCACTAAGAGAGCGATTTTGTTTCTTTTTACTTTTTTGCTTTTTTTTATTTTTTTGGTTGTCGCCAAGGCGCCTGATTGCCAGGTTTTCACCAAGGTAACTTTTGTATTTTTTGATTTGTTGGTATTTTCTAGATATGTAGATAATGTTAGAGTAATTTAGCAATTGCTCTTTAGTGCTTAAGTTTCACTTAGGCAGTTTCAGTTAGTCTTAGGAAAGTTTCTATTTCCTAGCAGTTGCCCGTTTAGGGTTTCGACATCCTTTATAAG
>MU228316.1:1991837-2014825 GCA_018584345.1 Thuja plicata | reverse complement strand
TCATTCTCTGGCCTATCGGCCGCCATAGCTTCTGATCCTTCTCTCTTCTGTCTTCTTCATTCTCGTAGCAGTTGTTTTGCATGCAGGTGTTTCTTGGGTAGATTGACATTCTTCAATCTCAACAGATAAATGCCTTAACCATAGAGACCTTTAAGGGTATAACTTATTCAGGTGCATGCTATTGATGTAGCTGGGGAGCTGATCTCCTTCTGGTGTTGCTAGTATGAATGCCTTACTCTGAGTAGAGTTGACAATAACAAATGGTCCTAGCCAGTTAGGCTCAAACTTACCAGGTTTGAATCGCTCTGCTTGATTCTTCTGATTTTCCATGAGGACAAGGTCTCCTACCTCAAATTTTCATGGCTTCACCTTTTTGTGATAGTTCCTTCTAAGGTGATTATGATATCCTTGTAAGTGGTCGAAGGCATGCTGCCTTCTTTCATCTAGTAACTCTAGTTCACTGAGCCTTGCTACTCTATAGTCTTCATCTGAAACCAGGTTCTTCAATGATATCCTCAGGGATGGGATTTCTACTTCAAGGGTTAATACCACCTCTAATCCATAGACTAGGGAGAAAGGAGTGGCTCCTATCAGTTTTCTCACACTAGTTTTGTATGCCCATAATGCGGGACTAAGATGTAAATGTCAGTCTCGCCCTAATTCGTTCACTATTTTCTTCAAGATTTTCAAGATTGTTTTGTTGGTAGCTTTGGCTTGGCCATCCCCTTGAGGGTAGTAAAATGAGGAGAACCCTTGTTTGATGTGGAACTGTTCACATAGGTCTTCAACATCCTTGTTCTAGAAAGGTGTACCATGATCTGTCAAAATTGTTTGGGGGATCCCGTATCGACAGATGATGTGGTTAAGTATGAACATTGGTATTTTCTTTCTAGTGATGTAAGTGATGGGAATTGCTTCCACCCACTTGGTGAAGTACTCCATTGCTGCTATGATGTACTTGTGTCTGTTTGCTGAAGGTGTAATTTTGTCCACTAGGTCAAATCCCCACATTGAAAATGGCAATGGTGATGTGATAGGATTTAGTTCCTGGGTCAGTGCATGGATGAGGTCTCCATGAATTTAACACTGTCTACACCTTTGAACATGCTTGTGTGCATCTATCTCTATTGTGGGCCAATAGTATCTCATGCGGATTATCTTCTTAGCTAAGTTGTTGCCACCTCTGTGGGTTCCACAAATTCCTTCATGTACCTCGTACAAATCTTTCTGGGATTCCATGGAAGTGAGACATCGTAGTAATGTTCTATCTAGACTTCATCTATATAGAGTAGTTGAGAGGATGGTATACCTAGAGGCTTGGCAGATGAGGGATTTTCTCTGGTTCCTGGACAAGTTTGGTGGTAAGACATTGTTTTGGAGATAGCTATAGACATCTTGGTACCATGGGGACTCAGGACCAATAATGACACATGTTGATTCTATGATAGATGCCTGATGTGATGGCACCAAGATTTTCTCCACTAGAAACTGGAATTTGGTATCGTTACCTGGCATATCAATCAGTGATGCTATGGTAGTCATCGCATCTACCACTTTGTTTTGTGCTCTTGGGACTTTCTCGAAGAGAATGTAATGAAACTTGGTGTGCAGTCTTTCCATCTGTGCTCTGTATGGTATGAGCTTCTCATCTTTGGTCATATAATCATTGTTGACCTGACTGATGACTAACTACAAATCACCAAAGACTTTAAGGTTCTTGATTCTCCATTGAATGGCTATCTTTAAGTCAATGACCAATGCTTCATATTCTGCTATGTTGTTGGTGCATTGGAAGTTAAGTCTGAAATAATTTGGAATTGTATCATGATCTAGAGTGATAAGAATTATTCCTTCCCCCGCACCATGGTTCATACATGATCCATCAAAATAAAGTTTCCATACCTCGATCGCTGGTTGTAGTGTCATTATAGATTCGTCAGGAAAGTTAGATATAATAGGTTGGTGGTCCCGAATTGGTGCCTCTACTAGTTGATCTTCTATAACTTGTCCTTTGATATCCTTTCTGTCTATGTACTCAATGTCAAACTTTCTTAAGATCATTACCCACTTTGCCAGTCATCCCATGAGTGCTACTTTGCTTAGGAGGTACTTGAGAGAATCAATATGTGCGACCAATTTCATTTGGTGACTCAACATATAGTGCCTTAGCTTCTAGGAAGTGAAAACAACTGTCAGGAATGACTTCTCAATTAGCATATAGTTTAGCTCATATCCAACCAAAGTCCTTCTTAGATAATAGATGGCCCTCTCTCTTCCTGCATCATCATGTTGTGCCAAGAGTACACCTAACACTGATTTTGTTGCTGAGATATATAGAAGCAAAGGTCTACCTTGTACTGGTGGTACCAATATAAGAGACTTAAGAAGGTAGTCTTTGAATATCTAAAATGCCTTTTCACATTGCTCTGTCCATATGAACTTGATGTCTTTATGCAAGAGATGTTGGAATGGGTGGCACTTGTCTGCCAGTTGAGCTATGAAGTGTTTGATCGATTGGAGCCTTCCTTGTAACCCTCTTAGTTGTCTCAGGTTTGATGGTGGATGCATGTCCAATATTTCTTTGACCTTTGCTGGATCCACTTCGATTCCTCTTTGTGATACTATGAACCCCAGTAATTTTCCCGTTGTGACACCGAATGCACACTTTTTTGGGTTTAGCTAGACTTTGAATTCCTGCATTCTGTCAAAGATGGGTCCCAAAACCTGTAGATGATCCTTTTGAAGTATTGATTTGGCTAGTATGTCATCCACATAGTCTTCCATTGTCTTGTAGATGAGATCATGAAATATAGTCATCATAGCCCTTTGATATGTCACTCCGGCATTCTTTAGACCAAACGGCATGACATTCCAACAATATGTTCCCCAAGGACATGTGAAAGCTATTTTGTGTTGGTCCTCTGGTGTGATCCTTATTTGATTGTAACCTAAAAATCCATCCATGAGTGATAGCATTTGATATCCGGCAGTTAGGTCTACTATCATATCAATTTTTGGTAAAGGAAAGTCATCCTTGGGACATGCTATGTTGAGATCCCTAAAGTCTGTGCAGATTCGTATCTGACCACTATGCTTTGTAACTGGTACCAAATTAGATATCCAATCTGCATATGGTATAGGTCTAATGAACTTAACATCCAGGAGCTTTTTCAATTCAGCTTTGACTAGCAATGTAATGTGGGGGTGCATCTTTCTCAGCTTTTGCTTGACAGGTTTGGCATTGGGAAGCAATGGGAGATGGTGTAGCACTAGCTCTGGATCTAATCCTAGCATATCCGAGTAGGACCATACAAAATTTATCATTCTTGCCTTGAAGAAACTGATGAACTATTCTCTCTCCTCTAGGGAGAGTGATTTTGCCAAGTAAATGTTCTTTGGGTTCTTGTCATCCCCCAAGTTGATTTCCTCTATTTCTTCTACTAATAATGTTGATTTCTCCTCTGTTAATGGGGGGAGTTCTTGCTTTCCATCTTCTAGCACCTAAGTGAGGTTCTCGCTAGAAGATAAGTATCCTTTTAGCTTTTTATTCTTTTGTTTTTTTTCTTTTGTGGACTAGAAAGAGGAGCTTCCTCCCCGATGTCTAGGTTAAAGGAGAAGCCTGCCTTGTGATCTCCTGACAGAATGCCTTCCCTTAGTCCCACAAAATGAGCTATTGCCTCATCATTCTTGAAGACATCTAGATCAGGTGGTCCTTGTTGATCCCATTCTATAAGCTCAGGGTGTACAAGACAGACACTTTCACATTTGTTTGGCTCTGGTTGATTGAAAGGGACCGCTGCTATGGTGCCTAAAAATTTGGACTATGATGTGGATGCACCACCTGAGGTATGATAGATAACATGTTTGTCTATACAGGGTTGTTCAGTGATGGTTAGTTGGTCAAATAGATCTGCTAGATTTATGATAATGTTGGCTCGAGGGGAAAAATATGGGATTGACGGTTCAGAGTCGTGGAGGGATCTCCACTCATACTCATGGGAGTCAGTCTCAATGGAATGTTCATCTGATGTCTCACTTCCTTGGTCATCATCGATTGTTATGTGTAGGTTTATTTGGGATTGTGTGGTTCCCTCTTTGACAGGCAACAACTACACTAATATTTTTCTTATTAGGACATGCTCTGTGTTGTGCTCCCGATGCATCTCTGCTACTTGCTCTTGATTGACTTGAATGTCTTGGATCACAAGACTAGTGCTCTATTTTCCATAGCCCAAACCTCTTTTTTTTCTCTGGGTTGGTGGGAGAGGCAATTCATATATGCCTTGTTGTCTTGCCCCCAGCCCAGTTGTACCATTGTACCCAAATCTTTGTATCATTGTGTAACCGTTGCCATAGTTTGACAAGGGTAGTGGTGGTCAGATTGTCTCAGGGGTATCTTGGTATAACCAGGTATTGATGTCTTGTTCAAAAGGATTTTCTTCCGCTATGTCTCCCCATCAGACAAAGGTTGTGGGTGGACATCTGAATAGAACAGACTGCGGAGTTTCTTTTTCAATAATAGGTTGTGGCATGCCATGAGCTCTTGGGCTTTGAGGCATGTGTGTGATGGTAAAAGCTTCTTCATATATGTATTCACCACAACCCTTATCTGTGATGGATATCTTGCCTGCTTTCTGTGTGATATCCTTAAGATTTGAATTTGAAGAGGATGAGATGCTTGCATCTTGTTTAATGACTATCTTTCCCGCTGCTCGTGTGACATCTTTGGGATTTGAATCTGAAGAGGATGGGATGCTTGCATCTTGGTTTGATGGTACCTGGTTATCAGTGCTAATTTGGATAGCATTACAATATTGGAAGGGATTGGGATCTCCCTCTATGATGATCTCCTCTCCCTAGTGAGGAAACTTGATGCATTGATGGTATGTCAAAAGTACAGCTTGCATTTCATGTGTCCAAGGTCTCCCTAGTAACACGTTGTATCCCAACTCAAGGTCTAAGATTTGGAAGGGTGTATTTTTTACCACAAGACCAATGCGAATAGGTAGAATGATAATACCCTTAGAGGACCTTTCCTCTTCATCATAGGCTCTAATATTTATCCTCCTTGTGACATCAATGCTTGATTTTGAATATCCCAGTTGCTTGATTAACTTTAGAGTACATATGTTTAACCTAGCTCCACCATCAACAAGGACCCTACGGACAAGACTTTTGTGGATCTAGACAAGTAATTGTAGAGGATCATTATGGAGGGGTTTATGCGGCGGCACATCACGGTCTGTGAATGTGGCATGTTTGTTAGATGCTATATGGTTGACCATCATTTGGAAGCTCTTAGGTGTTATGTTCCTTGGGATAGCTGCATTCTGAAGTGCTTGGTCAAGTGCTAGCTTATGCTGCGGAGATATGTGCAATAGGTCAAACATGGAGATCTAGGCAGGTGTGCACTTTAATTGGTCCACTATGCTTGTTTGTGGATTCGAGTTTCCTATAGGATTGGCCAATGTAGTAGTTGAGGATGGTACTCCTTGCAAGATGACTCTAGCATGATGTGTTTTTACAGCACAATTGTTACCTTGGTCTTTGATAGTGATTGTAGCCACATGGCTATATGAAGGATTGAGGTAATTGATAACATTATCACTGTTGGCATATGTATAGTTAACTTGTTTTGTTTGTCCACCAGACCCGGAGGCTTTTCCCTTGTTGTGATCACGAAAGGTATCATTGAATATAGTATGATCAGTTGTGCCTTTGGTTTGAGTATTCATCACATCAATGATCCCTGTGTTAATCTGATCTTGGATAGCATGTTTCAATTGGTAGCAGTTGGCCATTTTGTGTCCTTTCACCTGATGAAATTTGCAGAAATCTTTGTTATTATACCACCTCGGTTTGTTTTCATCTTGTTCAAAGTCTTAGATTTTTGGGAGAGTGATAGTGTTTGATTGTATCAACTTGCGTAAAGCTAATTCTATTGGCTCTCCTAGTGGTGTGAAATCTCGTTGTTGGAATTGAAACCATGGTTTGCGTTGATTCTGTTGTTGACTATTTGACATAGCGGCTGCTTGTATAGGGGGAGGTTGGTTTTGGGTGTATGCTTGTTGAGTGGGTCCTGTTGGTTTTTGGTTTTCCATAGGTGCGCCTTGTAGTAACACCTTGGGTTGTGCGTAGTTGACTGTATTTACATCAATGACACCATTGCTAGTGACATTTTTATTTTTGTTCCACCACTTAGCTTTTTCTGTTACATTTTTGTTTGTATTTGTTTGTGTGGGATCTGCAAGGATTCCTCGTTTGACTAAGTTCTACTCACAATGAACTCCTCTTTCAATGAGTTGTGTGAAGTTTGGAGCTAACTGTAACTCTGTTGTGAATGACATGTCTGGAATTAGATTGTCAACAAACATGACTATTAAGTCTTGTTCGGGCACATCATACATTATGTAGTTTTCTATATTCCTCCATCTCTATAGGAATTTTACAAAAGCCTCTCCATCCTTCTGTTTAATGTTGCAAAGGTCCTTGATGCTAACCTTGCACTCGATGTTATGATGGAAGTGAGTTATGAACTTTTCAGCCAATTCTCCCCAAGATTGAATGCCATGAGGTAGATGTGAGAACCATTCCATTGTTGGTCCGGCCAAACTTTGAGGGAACAGTCGCATTAGATATGTCTCATCATGAGAAAATTCAATGCAACTAGCAAAAAACTCTCGGATATGTTCAATAGGGTTGGTACTACCCCTATATTTGTCAAATTTCTGTACCGAGAAGTGATTTGGGAATGGAGACATGTGAAGAGAATGGTCAAAGGGGTATGGTTATAAATCCTCTATGGTATAGGATTTAGTTTGCCCCTGATTTTGCATATCCATCATTTGGGTCTGAAGGGTTTGCATTTGTTGCATTAACATGTCCATTTGATATTGAGGCTGGTGTGTGTGGACATTCCTTTGTGTTGTGGTGGGTATGAGGCTGCGCCTTTGTGTCCCTTGAGTAGGAACATGGGATTTCATCCTAGGGACTTGATATTGATTCCCCACCAAGTGATTTTTAACTAGAGGGACATGAGTAGCCCATGGTGGGTTTTGATAAGTTTGTTGTTGTGATTAAACTGGGGTTGATAACTTTGGGGTTGGTATTGCTGCTACTGAGGTTGAGTTTGAAACTGGGGTTGATGTTGATGAGGTTGGATTTGGGGTAATTGAAGCTGGGGTTGTTGTTGCGGGGGTTGGAACTAAGGCAACTAAAGCTAGGGTTGTTGTTGCGGAGGTTGGATTGGTGTCAAAATGGGCAAAGGTGTAGCCTTGGGCGGGCCTTGACTGTAAGTCATTCTTGCGGCGATGGATCCCTGCGGGCATGAGGTGTTGATCCCAAGACTAGTGTGAATTGACTGCAGTAGCGGCATAGTTTTAGAACAGCTGGTGTTTGGTGGGATTGAATGCATAGCATGAGAGATTAATTGTCCTGGCCATGAGACCAAAGGTGGAGGCATACTAGTGACCATGGGTGCACTTAGTTGCGAGCCTGTCATGCCTTGAGTAGATGATGTGCTATCCTGGGTTGGGTCATTGGTTTGATTGGATATAGTCTATGTCAATGTGGGTAAAACCAATGGTGGAAAGATTGGAGACATGATAGGTAGTATATGAGGAAGCTGAGTAGTATTATGACCTGTGAGAGGGTTTTCGGGCCATATAGTCAATACACTGAATTCAGCGGGGAGTTTGACTCCCTTCTTTATTAGCATGGCCAAGTAACATTTAGGGTTCCTCTCTATAACAACGTCAACTACTTTGGTGGAGTAAGCGTCTTGTTCCACATCTTCAAGTTCTTCTTCTATGATATCTTGGAAAAAGGTTGCCCCACGGGGTTGTATAATAAATAGATCAGAACTGGTGTTCATGAAGGGATTGTTCTCTTGCTCTATTTCCCGAGTGGGGAAATGGTTGATATATGACTCATTAGGTTGAGTTCTAGCCTTAGATCTTGTTTAAGGTCCTCCATGAGGTGTTTGAGACATAGTGTGGTCCAAGTTTTGTAACTAAAACAAGTGATATAAAGCAAACAAGGAAGAAGATCCTTTCTGAGGGAGTCCGAGTTATGTTTTGGACAAGGGTAATTCTAAGGACAGATTTTGATATAACTTAATCTTAGAGTGGTGATGATAAAAGATAAGATTTTCTGACCTCTTCCTTGGAAAAAGTCACTTTGATAAAGATAATGATGTTTGATATGATGAGATCAAGGTATTTCAAGTCCGAGCTTTCGAACTAACAATGTTTTTGACAATAATCATGCTTTACAGAGAAGGGGTAATCTTTAATGTTTAGAGATTCACACAATGTTCTTCACATTTTCCTAGGATAGACACTATTTTTGGACACCAAATGAAGGATTCTTTCAAGGTTTTAGGTCAAAATAGGAATATAGTATATCTGGTCAATTACAGTACAATTTCACCGATTACGGTAAAATAATTGGTTGATTGCGGTAGTTTGTCACCGAATGTGGTAATAAACACAATGATTATAGAAATAAACAAGTCTAATGCGGAAAAATTCCTTCAATTGTGGCACAATGTGGGCAATTGCGGTAAGTGAGGAACAGTCTAAAAAAGACTAGACGATAAGTATCACTGCTTGATATTTTTAAATTTTTCTGGAACAATGCTTCTGATTTGCAAGACAGTTGACATTGACAACCCTAGAATTTAACACGTTTGACTCATTTTGATAGTTTGGATGTTTTATTTTGCATTTTGAGAAACTGATCAAAGGAACAAGCACAATAGACACTGTGTTTTGAGAAATGAAGACTGAAATTGTGTATGTTCTACAACTTTTTCAAGTTGCAAGGCTATCACGAGGTCTCAACAATGAACAATCAAATTAATCTAGGTCAATGGCTTCATAATAAAATTTTATAGGCCCAATGCTTGAATGTCTGTTAGCTCACACAACAATTGTCATGCTACTAGGACATGAAGGTCCACGACATCGGTTCCCGTGTTTTTGCTGTTTCCAGGTATTGTTGCCGTGGAGTGAAGATCTCTTTCACTACATAAATACCATGGGACACATATGTTGGGAATCTTGGGGGGAAATTTTGCAACCCCTTGCACTATAATAAGGTATCTGTTCGGAGGTAAAATGGGTTGGCCTCTAATTAATCAAGGTTTTAGTAAGGGTCTGTGGCATCTCTCCAATCAGTTTGTACGTGTGTGACTCACTTAAGAGCCTAGTTGACCACGTTGGCTCTTTAGGGATATTCACCCGTTCCAGACTATTATCAACACGCCTCGCCCGAGCTTGGCTAGATAAGACAGAACTTTGGTTCACACCTTATTTATATACCAATCGGAAGGATTACCGGTTTAAGGTTGTTCTCCGAGGAAGAAGCACATTCCCCAGATAGGCCTTTCTAAGAAAGTAAAGGTTTGTAATCTAACAGTTTGTGCAAGTGCACCCAAAGCTCAAGACACAAGGTAAATCGATTAAGCTCCAAAGTTTGAAATGTGAACTAATCTACACCACCATATAAGCACCAATTTTCAATTTTAAGCCCCAAAAGTAGGTGTTGATTGCTTGTTCAATTTTAATGCACCAAATTGAGAGATTTTTAGCCTTTGTTCAGTTTTAATCCTCACATCAATTTTAAGCCCAAATCCAAAATATGAGATATGATATGTTTTGCAAGCACTCTTCTTTTTAAACCCAAATTGACAAATGGATTCCTTTTAGTTTGCTTTGTTTAAACAGGTTAGTACCAAAAAGGATTATTTGCAAAATGAGAATATATGTAACTTTGAAATAACAAATGATGCTTACCAAAACTTACCCTTCTCTGTCCTCAGTAATTTGGTCCAATCCTGCACAGAAACCAAAAAAATGTCAAATTAGAAACAAATGGGCAGAAGATTTGGATCTGATATTGCAATATTTTTGCAATTGCAACAAACTTATGGAAATTGCGGTAAACTTCTGTCAATTGCGGTGAAGAACTGGCAACTACAGAAAAATGTTGTTGATTACAGCATGGATCAGGCAACTGTGGCAAAATTCATTCAATAGTGGCACGGATTGGACAATTGTGGCAAAGTACCCGAAGAATGAAGACAGAAAAATACTGCGAAAGCTTGCAATCAATTGCGGTATTAAACCAGTTGATTATGGCACAGATTTTTTTTTATTGCGGTAAAATACCAGCAACTGCGAAATAATACAAATGTCGAAGAAAAGTCATATTTTTAAATTTACGACCATATGGCCGTGGTTGATCAATCTGGTTCTTCGTCTGCAAGAAATATTTGGGTTGTTTGTTCACGTTGGGTTCACCAAAATGTACGCCTCTCTTCGATCGTGATTCGTGGATTCCCAAGCTTTCCAAAGGCAAGGGTCAGTAGAAAAAGTTTCACAATTGATATAAACTGAACACACAATACTACTAAAATGAATAACAATGAAACATAATCAATAAAATGTACAAGAAAGAGAAAGGAAAATAAATGAATGCAAACCCCACGATGCTTGAAGCTTCTATTGTCTCTCTCTACTCCTTCTGAAATGTTTTTCTTGATGCTCAGTATTGGCGAGGTAGTGTCTATGACTTGAGAAGTGTCAAGAATTTGCTATTTGAAATGGGTGTGTGATCACAAGATGGCTTGAATGCTAGAACCAAACTAACGGAGTAATGGCGCACGAGAGCTTGAAATCCCGGATCTATGATCACAAGATGGCTTCAATGCTAGAACCAATTTGACATAGTAATGGCGCACAAAATCTTGAAATCCTAGATGTATGATAGCAAGAAGGCTTGAATGCTAAAACCAATCTGACATAGTAATGGCGCACAAAAGCTTGAAATCCTGGATCCTTCAAATGGTTATAAAGGGTTTATTATATAGGAATTGGTGATGAAATGAATGGTTGAGATCAATCCCAGAGATAGGGAGATGAACGGTTGAGATTAAAAGGAACTAGAGAGGTCCTCAGTAAACTCCACCTCTTCATTTGGTAATGAGGAGATAGAGTTTGGTTGACTGAAGAGCTAATTATGAGTTACCTTTTTGAACTGAAGAGGTGGGTGAAGTTACCCATGTGGACTGGAGAGATGGGTGGAGTAACCCATGTGATCTGATTGGAGCTATCTCTTTGAAGATAAATAAATATTTAATTCATTTATTTAATAATTATTTTCAACATGTGAGATAATTGAATTCTTTTTTATTAAGAATTGCTTTATTTGATGAAATTAAATTAATTTAATTGAAATTAATTTAATTGGAAGAATTTAATTAATAAGTTTAAATTTTTAAATTTCAACTATAAGAAATTGAGTTTAATTAATTAATTAATGGTAATTAATCAATTAAAGCTAATTATTTAAATAAAATTAATTGTTTAATTAATTTTGGGAATTTGATTAGATGATTTGGGTAATGAATTTAGAAGAAAATAGATGATTAATTAATGATTAAAAAACCATTAATTAATAGATGAAAATTAGTGTTTTTAATGTAAAGTCGCAAGCCTGTCCATTTTAGGGTGTCTACAATAAGTGACATAATACTTGAGCCAATACTTAAGCTCATCATTTTCCCTGCACTAATCCCTTGTTGGCCCTCCATCAATAGAAAAGTTCCTGACTCTGGCATTAATATTGTAGTCACTAGTTGAATTCTTCCCTTCTCCACCATTCTTTAAGTTCTAGTAGTATCTCTTCATTGTCTCCAACTTCTTCCATTTGGATCTTTCTACTAACAGATCATAGGTTATGCTATCCTCTGAATTTCTTATCAAGGGACATAGGAGTATTGGAGGCTAGAATGCTAGTGGAAGCCAGCCATGTACTGTTGTCCTACCCAACTGGATATACCTGGGGGCTCTCTGCACTGCTGCATGATAATTTAGTAGGGAGTGTGGTTCAACTTTTTGAAGGCCCCCTGTTAAGTTCTTCCATCTTTGGACGAGATGGACAAGGAGTATATGTCCCTCATTCCCATTCATTTGTTCACATTCTCTGAATGCTTGTTCCCTCAAGGTCAAAATCTCATTCCTATGCTTTTTATTCTTTGGGTGTTGCATAATTCTTTTCTAGTCATAGTACAAACCATGAGTCTCATGACACTTTTCTCTTAATGTCTGCGGAATACACTACTCTTTTTCTTGATGTGGCCTCGCTTGAATGCCCCAACTAATCTCATTCTGGATCCAGTACATAAATGCCCTCAGTTGTATGTCTCCAACTAACAACAATGGGTTCCATTTAGTGTCATGTGGGACAAAAATGTTATGTAAATACACCTCACAAAGAAGATTCTTTATGGCTACAGGAGAAGACTCATATGCCTGAAAAAAAATTTGAGGTGTTCCCAGAGAAGGGTTTAAATCTTTGACAACCCTCATTAACTTGAAATTTAAATATTGTTCTTTCAGATATAGGGCATATACCCTTAGAGGTTCCATGTACTGCATTAACTGTGGGACCAAAGTGGATATTGTGGTCACCTTTTCTTTAAGTGCAGCTATTTCATCATTTTTATCTTCAAGTTCCCTTTTTTTATTTTCAATAACTCTTTACATCCCAGTTTTCTCAAGTTTCCATTCATTTTTTTGATACAACATACTCTTAAAGAAATCCAAATATACTAAATGACAAGTAAGAGAGCTAGGTTTTTTATGTTCAAACATTCTTTCTTTCTTACCTTCGTAATTTGTGCGTGATTCTAGTTATTTTGTCCACAACACTAGCTATAATGTTGGTGGTTGTAGATGCAACTCTAGTTTTTCCTCCAATTTATTTGCAACAAGTATGAGGTCATCAAGGCCTTGTGATCCTAGACCTTCTATTGTTTTCTCATCTTCCTCTTGAATTTTTGCATCTTGTTGAGCTGGAGGAGTGTCTTCTCTTCCTAATTCTTCATCCAATACATCACTCTCCCCAAACACATTAACATACTCAACAGGTGTTCCTTGAGAACCTTCTTCTCTGATGTCCATCTTTGGTGGTTCACATTCCTCAATGGGATCTTCCATCTATACATCATTTATGGGTATAGGCTCATTCTTCTCATGAATACTGATAACATAGACTTCTTCCCAAGGATTGTCCTGAAGGGATTCAGAAGATTCAACATGAATTTGGAAGTTGTATATCTACTCTTCTCTACAACATTTTTACTAATCCTAGAGATTTTCCTTTGAGGGATCACCTTAGCGGTTGCAGGAACTTCCTTCTTATTTATTTTCCATACAAACTTAGTTGCAGGATAAGTTGTTGTAAGAGGTGTATTTTCCTTTTTCCTCCACTTGGAACTCGGAGTTACAAATTTAGGAGTCTTTTCTTCTTCAACCTCTTTAATACTCTCATCAATTTTTCCTTTCCCCTTTTCTTTCCAAGTAGCTTCCCTAGTTCTTACAGGTGTTTGAGATGAAGTACTAGCACTAGGATTTTCTACAGGGGTTTCTTCATCATTGGCAGCTCAGGGTTCTATTGAGATATGGTCATTTGATGTTGTGGTTGTAGGAGGATCAGAACAAGGGGAAGCCCTAGAATATGAGTCTCCCATTTTTACTTTTGTACCTCCCCTAGGAGTATTAATTCTATACATGATGGGCTTACCACTAGGTCCTACATTTTCTATCTAAAACCCTCCAACAACTACAAACTCTTCCCAGATCATCTTGGAGACATCTCTTAATGACCCCTCTACCAATAGTTTAATCAAACCATGATTGGTAACAAAATTAATCCTACCTCTTTATAGTTCTCCAGCATTGATAGTAAGAAGGTTGTAAAGTTAATTTATCACATTGACTTGAAACCCATGACACATATGACTTAACAACTTGAAATGCACATAATGCAAACAAGATTTCCCACCTAACATGTCAAATACCTAATGATATAAACTGCCACCTCTTTCCAATAAGGAGGTAATGAGAGTCTTCTAGTCCCTTGTTTATCAATCACAAGCGAAGGGTCTCTACAGTTTGTAAATTGAGCTCTAGTTGTCCTAGCATCATGCTCTTTAGGAAATTGTTCCCCCACAGTTGGAAGTCCTATTGCTTCCATAATTATTTACTCAATGGTTATTACCCTTAATCCTTTAACCCTTGCTTCCCCATTGGAGAATGTTTGGGAAAATTTTCTTGGAATGTTATCATCATAACCAATCAACTTCATAAAATAGTCAAGCCATCCAAAATTCTTGAATGGTTCTACACAAATTGGGTCTTGGAGAAACATTGTATGTACTGTAGGTTCATATCTAACAGGTGGTCCACCCATGGTGTATACAAAATTATTCTTCAAATTTTAACTGAAAAATGATGAACCCTTCTCAAAAGCTTCCAAGAACTAAACAAACTAACTAACTATTTGGAAACTTGAAACCTCTACAATTGTTAAAATGAAGCTCCAACAACTTCAACTCCTTCCTGCAACTAATTTCTTCTAAACCATGAATTCTCTGTGACTTAAAAGACCCTTCATTATTTACAAATTTGGATTTTTAAGTTTAGGTAGTTATGGAAAAAAATGATCATAAAGATAGTCATTCTCATGGAAAGAGTAATTAATTAGCAGGTACTTATGAAAATTTATGAAAAATATTTCAAATGTTTCAGATGTCACATCAAAACTGTCCAAAATGTTTGAGAGCTACAAGATTAATTATGACTTGACTCATGATTTGACATTATTTCTCAAGGCAAACATGGCATGGACATGATGTGGCTAGACGTGGCTAAGATATTTCCTTACCCCCACTTAAACTTTGATAGGTGTCCACACGTGGGAGCTGAAGAGAATAGGCTAGAGAAAGAAATATGCAAAATATATACATGAATTGAATTGCGGCCTAAAATATAAATCTATCAATAAATAAATATAAATGTGTACCTGGTTTGTGGATGTGACTAAAGTAATAAATGCATATCAATATAGTGCATGTCAAGAAATATTCATGTTGATGCCATCCGGCTTGAAGTACGGTGGAATTATACACTGAAGTGGACTTAGAGTGTAGATGGAAGACAGGTGGCATGAAATGCAAACATTTTTTATTATGAACAACATGTACATCCATGGGATGTGGAGTTATTTATTATGATTTCATGCAAAAAGAGAGTTAGAGGGATGATGCAAAATGAAGTCTTCCTACTTCTGCTTCAGGAACCTTGGTATCCTTTTGAATTTAGAATTGTTGCAGGAACTCTTCTTTGCTGGCATGTTTGTGATATAATCTAAGTTGATGACAATTCACTAGTAATTTGAACCTTGCAGGATCTATTGTTGACAACTGCATTGTGTAACACCTCAAAATTGGCATCATGCAACCCTAACCAATTTTGTTGCATTAATCATTCTTCTAAACCATTAAAGTCCTATTGTACTAGGAAATTCTAAGTTTTAAATGACTCTACTCGACCTAAGTGTCAAATGCAAAAAACCCTAAATCTGCATTAATCATACATTATATTTAATTCCTAAAATATCAATTACTCGGCTGAATAAACCTAATGATCGAATTAATTTAATTATAAAGTCCTAGCACTTTAATTAAATTAAATTCACCCCTTTTAGCTAAAACACATAAAAATGAATTAAATAATATTTAATTATTAAATAAATATCCTCATTTCAATAATTGAATTTAATTGTTCAAATAATTGAGAAAATACATTTATGAGGTCATATTCTATTTATTTAATTAAATATTCTCTCCAAAATCTTCTCTCCAGTTTAGAAATAGAAACTTTGAGTTAACTATGATTTAAGAGAGAAACAAATCAGTTAAACTCAAAAAGACAACAGTTGACTGTTTCTCTCAAAGGAAAATTTCTATTCTAAATGAACTCTCGATCTATAAAAGAACTTCCTCATTTCTCATTTAGGGAGTATGCATTGTTGAAGGATCGAACCGCTGTTAAATTATTAACTCATATTTTATGCAATTCAAGCTTTCATTTTGTTATCACTTGCAATGAATTAATATCATGCTCTTAGATTAATCACACATAAATTAGCTTCTTTCAAGAACTTCTAGATTAATCTTCATTTACATCTTAGCTTAATCTTACATTTCATATTCCTAGATTAAATCCTTCATTCTTAGGTTTATCTTGGTTGTTGGGCTCTCGAATGCTGAGAGCCACTCAAAACCCTCCCTAGATAGGAGGCAACAGGTCGAATCATACAGACATGCAGGATGGATAATTTTATATCCATTCTTGTGTGTGACTGATGAATAAGGACCATGTTGAAGTGTATGGCTCAATCAAAGGCCCACATTTAGCTATCACATTTTTGGCGCCCACCCTGGGGCAGAAAAATCAATTTCTGGCCTCATTATGAACTTCAATTTTTAATTCTATTTTCTATTCATTTTGAGCAAAATCTTAGTCCACCATTGCGCTTGGGTCATTGTTTCAGTGCTAAATGACTGTAAATATGCCTACCTTTGCTCAAAATTGAATCTGTCACAAAAAAAAATTGCAAACAAAGGTCGTACGGCCTTCTGCATGCAAATTGAAAAAAATAGTCCTTATCTATCTACACGCAAACCAATGTAGTGCAGGAAGAATTAATAATTTTTAAAATTCTGGGGTCTGTGTATTATTTTTTAATTTTGGGGCATGTGTATTTTATTTTTGCAATAAACTCTCGCTAAAACCCCATCCCCTAATCTGCCAACGCCTTGCTATCACTTTTATATACAAAGTTTCAAACTTTGTATTTATACCATTTGTTTTTTACCCATGGGGGGCATGTGGGATTAAAATCCCACACCCCTCACTGCGATGTACTCTCCCCACACCTCCCCGCCACTTCTACCATTTCTCTCCACCTTGCACTTCCTTCCCACTCACTTCCTCCTCTTATCCAAACCTCCTCCCTCTCTCTACCAACAACACCACTTCTCCCTCCAACCCTTTCTCCCACTCCCACTCACCCCCTCCATGCTTCATCATCCCCAACCCACAGCTCCCATCACCACTTCTCCTCCACCAAAAGTCGCTCAACCACCAGCCACTCCCCCACCAGCCACTCCAAACCCTCACTACTCCACCCACCTCCCAAAATATTCCTCCCTCAGCCACCACTCCCCTGTGTAGCCACCAAAAAACCTGCCTCCCTTAGCCGCCACTCCTCTGCACTGCTACGCCTCCTCTTCCACTCGCTCACAAAACCCTCCCGGCTGCAGTCCCTCCACAATGCCTTCTCTTTTTCCCTATTCTCCACCCTCCCTGTGTGCCACCCTTTCTCCCTCTTCCCCACCCATGCTCAGCCTCGACCACCACCCACCACTCTGAATCCACCCACTGGCCACCCAAACCCCACCTTTGCTCATCTGGATTTCAATAAAATTTGCCGATTTGTTTAACTGTTGTAAACAGTATTTTTAGCTTTCTACGACGGCTCTAAGACTGTCAAGTTCAATATACTAAAAAGATGATGTCAGTAGCATTTTGAAATTACTACCCTTCACCATTGAAGTTTTAAAATTTGCACTCTAACTTCAAATTGCTATAACTTGCTTGTTTAAGGCCCTTTTCTGGAGCAATTTTTCTTTATTTGGGGTAGAATTTTGTAATGATCACTATGGTGAAGTTAGTTTTTTATTTTTCTCACTGTATTTTTCATAAATCACTATTTTTGATGACTATACCTGCTTAATCCTTCATTTTGCAGCTTCCAGAGCCTCGTACGGGCTCATACGATCACCTTTTTCAGTGAATTTTTTTTTTAAAATGCATGAATTTCTGTCTACTTTCTAAATATGTGATCTATTTTTTGATTTTCTAATTTTTATAATGTGGACTAATCTTTGGCTTTGATGTTCATGTGATTATCTTTTGCCTACAACCTAATAGTGGTTTGCAGAACGTTATCCAAGAAGACTAAAACACAAACTACTCACTAATTGGTTTTGTAGGTTGCCTTTGATTGATAGAATGCAAAACATTGTGCTTGCATTTTGTTTTTGATTCTTAAAATAGGAATGCACATGCAAGACTTTTTAAAATCAACTTTTATCTGATGTTTTAGAGATGACAATAATATCAGGAAACTATGCTCTCACCCTTTTGGGATGATCAAAAATCTAGAAACATTATTGTCATTTTCTTATTCTGATTGATGTGTCTTCTAGTTTTGTAAACCCAAGGAATCTCATGGACATATCCTCTCCCCTCGCCTTCATGGATCTTGCGTGAAAGAGAAATCCATACAAATCCTTTAGCGTGGCTACCTCCCGAGTGCTTTAACAGATCTAGTGAGAGTGGATTGCCCAACCGGTAACAGGCTAAAGCCAAGCCCTTTCAAACCGATATATAAAAAATGTCATTGTGATTAATGTCACAGTGAATAGGTGTTGATTGCATTATACTGAGAAGAAGATCTCCCTTAATACACTTGTGGTGCATTAAAACCTATAGAACATCACTTCTGTAGGTTGGGAGGCCTCCATAACAGAGCTAATCTATCGCAAGTATAACCACTTGAACGGATGACCTTACTACAAACTGAGTTCTAGTATCCAAAAACCCTCTATCTATTGGCGCGAAAGGTCAGAGACTGACTAAGATGTCCCACACTTTCACGGCTCTTAGTAGAGACAACAGTCCCTTGGGAATTCATTACCCTTGGGATTCAAAGCTTGGTCTACCTAAGAAGTGAGTGCACTGTAAGGAGGATCCTGTGCCTCCAAGCTTCTAAGTTGTCCGCTATGAGTAGGTGTGGCTGAACTTCAGTTCAAGTGGGAATTCAACAAATATTTCCCTGGCTTACCTAGGATTGTGGTGTCTCTGTTATTTTTACAACAAACATTCTGCTTAATGTGTTTTGTGTGGGTGAAGCATCAAAATAAACAGACATACAAACATTCAAATCAAACATCAAACTGATCATTTAGGTTCAAAATCTGCACTTCTAGGTGTTAAACTATCAAACTCTTGTCTAATTTTTTGCATCTACTATAAAAACGCTGAGAATATATCAACTTATTGTCCAATTTTGTATTATGTTGTGACGGTTCTATCTAAATTTTCACAAATCTGTGTTCTCATCAAACATCGCTACTAGTCTACCTTTGACTCCAATATGTTGATAGTTTGACTCGTCGTTGTTTCAAACTCTGACTTTGTTGTGCTAGTCCAAGTGAATCATTATCTATTTCAATCTTATCATCTTTGTTTGTGTTGTCCTTATCCTGAGTTGCGAATGCAAGTTCATCAACCTTGACTCAAGATCAGAGCCATTTCTTCTTTCTCTTAGTTGGACATTATCTCTTTTGTCCTTTGGTCTTGGACTTAATCAGTACGTTAGATATCACTTCAACACCTGTCAGTCAGTCAATCGATTCATCATACCTTCTTCAATCTTCTAAGCAAGTGCATCAAGATAATCTTACAATGTCTAAAAGCAAAGAAGAGATTCTTAGGGAAACTTTATTAAAACAACTTCAAACTTTGAAGTCTGAACTTCAGGAATTGAACAAGAAGGAAAAGGATACTTCATCTGCTGGATCCTCATTAAGATCAACCTATACTTTTCTATTTGTTCATGATTCTCACATCTCCACACTTCATTCCAACATGGATAAATCTTGGTATGCCAATCCCATCTTTGATCAAGAATAGTTTTATGACAATCCTATCTTTGATCAAGAGACTGTAGAGGAAACTATGATAGAATTAGATGAAATTCTTTTCTATCCGCAAAAGAAAGATATTTCACATCAAGAAGTGTCTAATTATCCTTTAGAGAGAATCTTTACTCCTTTAGGACAATCTTATACATCAACATTGGAAGCACTTCTTGAGCATAAACTCATCACATTGCCACATCATGTGGATTCAGATTCTTGAGTCCCTATTATGCATATCATCGACATAACAAGCATAAAACTTCATCTTGCATGGATTTGAAACATAAAATCCAAGATCTCATAGATGATGGCATAATCGAAGTGGAAAATCCTAATGAATCATCTAGTGAAGATACTAATCTCAAGCATGATCGATATCAGGAATCCATCTCTAGCAATGGTTCCCATATCACATCTACTTCTTCCACCATTCCTCCATCTCCTAAAGCTTCATCATCTCTATCCATAACTGAGCCTAATGATGACTATGTCTACCCTCAAGGACTACATATAAAAGAGATCCAAGCTAATCAACATACAGATGCAAGCCTTTCTCAGACTTCAAAGATCATAGACCTAAATCTCCCATGTGCTTCAATGCTTATCATGCCTATTACAAAGGATTCTCCTTCAACGTGTCAAGAATGCTTCAAGAAAAAAAACACTCCTACCTTGTCCTTAGAAGTGGCTCCATGTCAAGGATATAATCCAAAGTGTAAAGAAACAAATAACATTAATGATCAAGATCAAGATGTCATCCATCCTTATCCAATGGTTGACCAAAGTGGCATATCTCAAGCGTCTCATGATGATCCTCTCCTCCCCTTCCATGTCTTCTAGGAAGATAACCCTCCATCTCCCAAGCAAGATCAAGATATCCTTTCTACCATCTCTAATGGGCCTATTGAAAATAAAGAGAAAGGTACCCTTTGTACACCATCTAAAGATCCTTGTCAAGATCAAAGCATCCCATCATCTCCTTGTCATGCTCTTCCATATCCAGAAACCATCATTCCTCTAAATCTCTTGCAGAAAAATAAATCCCCTAGAGCTTCAGATGATCCTATCAAAGCTACTCGTGCTCCTGTTGATATACAAATGAATTCTAAAGAGAAGTGCCTTGGAAATACATCTCACTCTAAAGATGTTGATATCCCCTCCACACTTTATATCCCTCCTTTCAAACGTAACTGTTTGCCTTCATCATCCTCCAAGTTCATTCTTGGTCTTTATATCTCAAAGGTAAAACCGTTAAACCTTCCATCTATATTGGGTCCTTATGTCGCTCCATCTACCATGCCTATCAATCCTATCTTGTCATCCACTTACCCTATCTCCTATCAAATCAACAAAGACATACATCCTTGAATTCTCCCTATCAAGCAATCCATATGAACCAGTCATATCGGCCCTATTCATCCATAATTCCCAAGTCTTTTGCAAGCAATTTGGATGTGCAATGAAGAAATCAGAAATACAATAATCCACTTACATATGAAGATTACTATGTCCCATCTAATCAACATGTGACTACAAATAAAAAGGAAATATTCAAGAGACTACATAGGTCCACTGAGAAAAGAACCAAATCAAAGAAAATATGGGTTCCTAAATCCATTATGAAAGAATTGCGTTCTAAATCATTTGATACAAATGGAAAATCAAAATCTATGTGGATTCCCAAGTCTCTTCTAAAGGACTTGGATACAAAAATAAAAGCAAAAGTTATGTGGATTCCCAAGTCTCTCTTAGAAGGCTTGAACAAAAAGGAAATGTCAGAGTTGGCATCCAAGCTTCCAAAGTCTTCCACTTCAGCTCCATCTAGACATCTCCCATCTTCTAACTCTATTTTGGGTCCTCATGTCCAAAAATCCATTGTTTTGACTACGTCTTCATCCATCTTGGGTCCTCATGTACCAATATCCATATCAAAACCTAAATCCATTTCACACACTTTTCCTCTATCATTCCACCATCCTTCAAGATGTGTGTCGATATTGATCTTGCCAACATGAAACTCTCACTACTGCACCCAATATCCTACCCATACCTACTATCCTTCCATATTGGGTCCTTACATTCCTTCTATTCCTCTCATCCAATCCATATCATAAATGCTTGGCTACCATCTCCCTTATCCTCTATATCATTTTTCCCTACCATCACCCTATCAACATCTTTGAGCATACTTTCAGCGACCTTGGCCTATCATAAGCATATCTTTCAAAGGAGCACTATTTAAAGAGAAAGAAGCTAAAGTTCCTCCATAAAATCAAAATTACAAAAAAAAAGAAAAAAAACATGCCTTGGTGAAAACCTGGTAAACAGGAACCTTGGTAGCAAAAGTAAAGATAAATCAATCCGTCCTATGATGAAAACCACTTCTTGTGGCACCTTGGATAAGTACCATGATGAAAACCTGGCAAACATGCGTCATGCAAAATTCCTCCTACTTGCACTCTTCACTTGGGGGAAATTTCCTTCCATGTCATCCTATCCACCATATCTTACATCTAGCCATCTTGTGAACATCCATGTTCCTTCTGCTGATCTTGACAAGGTTGAGTCTCTCCATGAACACTATACATCTTGACATGCATTATCCTTTCCATCAAGGTATTTGTAACCACCTAGATTTGGTCTGCTCTGACCATAGACCCTATTTTCCCTAACTGTGATCATACGGGCCCAATTATGTTCAAACGACCATGTTACTGCTTGGCATAATTCATTCGAATCATATTTAATCTCCTAAGTGATCTGATAACTAATTTACATTAATCACTTTAGCCAATTCAAACCAATCAATCCAAATTCAATCAATTCAAATCAATACCTGGCTAGGGTAATTAATGAAATCCTATTTATACCTCATCACTTGCAAAATCAATCCCCCAGCCTAATTGATTTAATTTGGCTATAGTCCTAATTAATTATTACAAAGCAATCAAAAGCTTAAATAATTAATTAAATCCCTATTATTGAATGAATATGTTATTACAACAATTCATTTCATTAATATTCCCTCTAACCTAACCAAACTCAACTACCCAACCATGAGTTCAAACTCATCCCAACCTCTTCTCATATGCTAATTCTTCTTAATTAGCTAATTAACCCTAATTAGCTAATCCCCCCTCCACTCATTCTCTATCCTCCCATCTCTATCTCCTTAATCACATGCCTTAAACCCTAATCCTAATCCTAAGCTACCCTTAATGTTGTCACATTCCATTGAGTAATGATTAACAACTCCACCCACTTGAGAAAGTCAAGGAATCTCAAGATTCCTTTCCTCAAGTCCACTTTGTCAGGCTTGACCTTAAACCCTCACCCATGCTTCTTAAACCCTCACCCATACCTCATT
>MU228316.1:1978870-1991787 GCA_018584345.1 Thuja plicata | reverse complement strand
ACATATTCCTTCCACCCATACCTCATTAATGAGTCTTACACCCTCATTAATGGCAGCCTTTCTAGAGTCTTCTCCCCTTCCTCCATTTCTCCTATAAATAGGATGGATTTTGAGCTCAAATGGCCCTAAAATTGAAAGTCTTTTATTGTATTTTTATAATGCTCCTAATTTTGAAGAGTTGAAAGCATCCTTATGCTGCCCATATTTGGAGAATTGAAGGAGCAATCTCATGTTGCTCATGTTTTAAGGATTTTCATAGTGCTTTCTAGCTTACTTCTTAGTTATTTTGTTATTATCTCCATTTCTAGAGCTAGAATGCATGTTTTTGAATAATTTAGATTACTGTTCATTTGAATCTTCCGTTCTTAGGTTGTATTTGTCACTGGAATATGCATAATCTGAGGGCTATTATGTCATTTTTCATACTCCTCCTAGATAGGAAGCAATAGATCAATTTTGGTGATTGCTATGTTTCCTAACCCCTTGTTTCACTAATGCAATGATTTATTGAAGTGTTGTGTCTCTTAACTGGTACAAAAATCACACACACATCTCTAGCACCCACCATGGGGTGATTTTGCTCAAATTTTCACCAAATTTTGCTCTTTGCCCTTGACACTTTCAAAATTTGAAGGCAGTTTATCATTTTTGGGAGAAACTTATCATTTCCGGTCATTCTTTTATCATTTTTGAAAGCAACTTATCATTTCCGGTAAATCTTTTATCATTTTTGGGAGTTTTATTATCATCTGTCGTCGCACTTCTGGAAGTTAAAATTTGGCCTTAAAATCATTTCTGGTAATTATTTTTTCATTTTTGGTATGTATTATCGTTTCGCATAAAAGGAATATCATCCTGGGTAAACTTTATCGTTTGGGGTCAATCTTTTATCATTTTTGGGGTTTATCATTTTGGGTCTCTGAAATATTGTCTATCGTCTAGGGGGCAGAAATACAGGGTTCTAACATTTTCAAGTTTGATTTCTAACTTGCTAACTTGGTTGTTTCTGTGACGGTCATCCTATTTTTAGCCTAACTTGTGTTTGCAGATTATTGCCAAAGCTAAGATAGCGAAAAGAAGATACTAACTTGTGGTTTTACAGATTTTTGATCCCTTATCTTGACTTATATTCTTTTCTTATGCTTTCAAAACTAAAGACATTTTCCAATCTTATACTAAATTGACTAGAGGAATGTGCTATTTTTCTTTTTAAGGAAAATAAAAAAACTCACAAGTCAATTTATGATTTGAAAAGAATTTGGGGTAATTGAACAAAGCAAACGTCATCATCTAAATTTGGGATCAGTAAATGAACAACACAAATCACTAAATCTTGTGGTTCAAAGAACAAAGTTCAATCATTTAATTCATTTGGAATTAGAAATTGAACAATCAAAGCACTAAATTTGTGGGATAAATGAACAAGTCCAATCGTTTAATTCAATTTGGATCAGTAATTGAACAAGCAAAGCACTAAAAACTGTGGTCAATTGAACAAGGAAAAATTTACCTTCAAGCATCATTTTTTTCTTAAATAGGAACAATCTAAATCAAGCTCAACATAGCTTGAAGGAATGCACATTAATTTGCGTGTTTTGGGAGAAAATGACATGGATTAGGAGAGTATGCTCTTCTTCTTTCAAAGAATCAAAAATTAGACATCCTAAGCTCACCAATCCTTTGTACATTTATTTAACAGTAGAGGGCTTGTCGGTTGAGGAAAAAATCTCCTGAGAATGACCCAAGTGAGGACAGGTTTTACGCCAACCCTTCCAACTCACTATAAATAATTGCTTCTTCGTAGTCCAAAGCCTCAGAAGATGAAGCTGGTTTTGTTCATGAAATTTTGACATCATTCCTTGAACATGCTTGGGTATGTATAGAGCGGAGCCGCTTGAATCTTTCTTGCGAGACTACACATATTCAGGTACTTATAGGGCTATACACCTCAATTTTTCCTTGTGCAATTCTATGGGAGATGGTTTCGAATGGATTGCCCAATAATAGATAATACTTGAACTGAAAGAATTCCTAATTCATCCCCGAAAGGGTGATAATCTTTATGCAAGGAAAAAAGTGATTTCCCCAAGACACTCATCATATCATTCCCTCACTTGCATTTGGATTCGGCTAATACAGCATCATGGTTGGAGCCATTGCGTGCTTGGTGATGGCTATATTCTGATTAGCATTTGAGTGTGTACCTAAGTCAACGAGCAAGGATTTTCATCCTCCACCTAGAAAATAGGGATAAGATGTGGGTCTGTTTTACCCTCCTAACAATACAACAATGCTTGATGTGACTGAAAGTCATTAAAAAGATAACATCTCAATACGTGTGGTCTACCCGATTTTTAAAACTTGATTCCCAGCTCACTATTGGGGCATTATAACCCTCTGACACTAGAATCATTTACTTCCATCAAACACAAACAATACTTCCACCTAGACACACTTACTTGAATGATTTGAGACTCTACCTAACAATATTGGGAAATGTTGATGAAAGTTGAGACATAACCACATGGTTAACACAAGACGCAACAAGTACATGTCTAAAGGGTCAAAAGTGACTCCTAAATCACCGCACTTTCAAGGAGAAACATCTTGTAGTTCCCTACTTGATCTAGACTCTCCAGTAATGGATAGTGACACTCACAAATGGAGTGAGTCTTTTGAGGAATATAACAATGGAAACACCAAAAGACCGAAGATACGGATGAGGAAGAAGAACCCACGTTTGACTATCCTCTATTTGAGTCTGGTAGTGAGAATGAAATCACTGAAGAAGAATATGGAAACCTCAAACAAAGCAAGAGGTTCCATAAAATAATGGAAAATATGATTGACAAGGATAAAGAGAAATACTTCCTCCATCTAGCATCCACACGTGTCAAATTACCTAAGGATTATGATGTGGAACAACTCAAAGAAAAGGAGGTACCAACTCCTATATCTATTCTTGCCAAACAGCTAACATTGATGGAAATAGAGCTTACAAATCTCAAACAAGAGAAGGCTAAACCCAAATCACCATACTCTTTGGACTCCATTTGTCCATTCCCTTTTGATAAGAGTATTACTATGGTTCCTTTTCCTCCCAACGTGGAAAGACCGAAGTACAAAAAGTACATAGGAGAAACTGACCTGCACGATCATGTAAGGGAATTATGTGCTTTGATCATAGAATACATGCACGAACCTACTTACCTCATGCGACTCTTTCCGGGAAGTCTAGGAGGTAATGCCATGGAGTGGTTCTCAAAACTGAACCCTAAGGTCAAAACATTTGAGGAGCTAATTCAACACTTTATACAGCATTACTCCTATAACATACAACATGATGTGACCATGATGGATCTATGTAATACTAAACAGAAGACTGGTGAATCATTTACACACTTCCTACAAAGATGGAGGAAAATCTTTGCATGGTACTCAAGAGCCATTCCCAAATCAGAGAAGATGGAAATCTTCGTTAATAATTTGGTGCCTGAATTAAACTACGCATTACAAATGCAAGACTCACCAAGCTTTGACAGAATGATTAAGAATGCCCTCTGTATCGAGGAAGTCATGGTCAAAAGAGGGGAGATCACTCTTCAAGGTGAAAACAAATCAAACAACTCCAACTCCAAGCCTAAATGGTGGAAACAGAACAAAAATGTTGTCAACGATGGCATAGTAAACACATCCAATGTTGGCCATAAACCTGAGGTATTCAATCTCACTAATAGTATGCAAGCAAGCAAAGATGCCAAGGTAACAACTCCCATACCTAAAGCAAACAATGATAATGACAAGGGATGATTATGGACTTCCAAGCCTCAAATAACATTCACTCCTTTGGGAGAGCCTCTTGAGACTGTCTTAAAGACACTACTAGACAACAAAGTTCTCACAATCCCAGATTCCAAACCATGGGAACCAATGGTCAAACCCAGATGGTGGGATGATAACTCCTACTGTGTCTTTCACAAGAACAAAGGACACAAGACTAACAATTACCTTAAGCTTAAACATTTTATTCAAGACCTCATTGAAGGAGGTAAGATTAAAGTAGATGAACACACTACCAATGAAGATCATACATCATTCAATAAACCATTCCCTAATTACGACAAAGGAGAAACATCTAAAGGGAAGAATAATGAAGTAAACTACACCTATTCCAATAATGACAATGTGATCAATATGCTAGACATTAAGACTAAATCAATTAATGTGGTCATAATCAAAGGTGTTTCTTTTCACTCGAATGCAGTGACATGGAGCCAAGCGTAGGTCATGATCAAAGGACCCCCAAAACCAACATCAATGTCCAAAGTTCCTATCATTACTATTCCTAAACCAGTAGTGAAGCACGTAGTTACTATTCCTAGAGAAAAGTATGACTTGGTGGACCAACTACAATGAACCTATGCCAAAATTTCCATCTTTGAGTTACTCAAAATATCCACAGTGCATAGGGAAATCCTAGAACAAGCTCTACATGCTGCTAACGTCCCAAAGGATATTGATATAGACAAATTCCAAGCGATGGTCAATCACATCTCAGCGCCCCATTACCTCTCCTTTTCTGAAGAGGATGATAAGTCATTGACACGTCCACATAATCAGCCCCTCCATATCAAAGTCCTCATTCATAAATCCCGTGTTAGACGTGTGTTGATAGATGGAGGCGCAGGATTGAATATTTGTACACTTAATCTGATCAAGAAACTGGGTCTCTCAGAACAAACAATTGATTCCAAAAGCAAGATCACCATCAAAGATTATGATGAGGAAGAATGATCCTCTAAAGGACTTATTGTTCTGCCTATCAGAGTCAGACCAATTGAGAGGAATGTCACATGTTAGGTGTTGGATCTACCCTTAGCCTACAATATCTTGTTGGGGAGACCATGGATTCACGAAATACAAGTTGTGCCATCTACTTACCACCAGTGCATAAAGTTCCCACATAATGGGGTAGAAGTAACTATTCCTACAGATGCTAACTATACTTGTAATAATATTAAAGCAGGAAGTATGATCCTTCATAATAAGGAGGCTATGGATGAGATCGCTCTTGAGACTACCAAGGACATGGTTATGAAGAGTTTTGGAAAAACCTTGAAACTCAAAGAAACAGGTATGGGAGAGTACAAACTGGACCTGACTCCCTCACTAATAGAATTACCCATGTCACCAAGATCCTATGGAAAACCTTCCTCAACATTCATACCTACTACATCTAAGGAGCCATAAATACACAGAGCAACTGGCACGGTAAAGGCATCCACATCTTCTTTAGATAACACAGAAGAACAGGTAGTCTTGGACTGGCTTTACAAAGGAGAACCGGCGGAAGCTGAAGTCAAACATGTAGAGATATCCCATGAACGGTATGGAAAAGGATATGATTTCCTCAAACAGATGGGATACAAAGGAAAGGGACCTCTAAATGACACAAGAAGAGGACTTATTGAGCCTATACCCATGGAATTTCAGAATACTAGAGACAAAATAGGACTAGGTTTTAATACTAAATCTGATAAACCTACTTCAAAAGAAAGTCCAACCTCAAACAAAGGGAGTGATGAAATAGATGAACTAGAGCAGTGGTCCTATGAAAGATTATTACATGTTGGCATACATAATCCCAACTATCAAGGAGAGTGCTATGTAGCCAGCTTTGAGGTACCACAAGATCTTCACACTCCTTTGTTAGCACGACCTCACATTCAAGAGGTAGGAGACTCCATAACAGATGGTTCAGAGATGCCATTGATAGAAATAGCTACAACAAGCACACCCCGACAATAGGATTTACATCCTAACAGGGGGCAATTGGTCGCGGTTTCACATGTCCTTGATTTACCACACTTTGATCCACAGGTAGCTAACTGGGTACATCAAATAACCATTGCTGAATACTTAAACAAATCTGATGATGAATTCATTGACTCTCATGATTATGAATGGGATGAGCTATCTGTCGCCATAGAAGACATTAAAGTAGATACAATTCACATGTTTGCATCTCCCTCAGCTCCTCATGAAAATTCTAACACTACTCCCAACAACGCTGATAATCCTAGAGAAGAGGAAGAGTTCCTTCCCCCAATCATGGATGAAGAGACTGGTGTTCTCATAAGGAATTTTAGAGGCTACAAGTAAGAAGCCTCCTTTTATGGAGAAATGATGATGAGATTTCTACTGACGAGTCACTAGAGTTTGGTCCGCATATAACTAACAACGACCCTTTTCATGACGATCTCACTCTTATTGATCTAAACATTGAAGAAATTAACTTAAAATAACATGTCAAGTCGGTTAATGGTCTTGATGCTAACATGATGTTGTCCTTCCCAGAGTCTAACTCCTTATCATTGATACTTCCAGACCTAATTGATTGGACTAAAATAGATCCTACTCCTATCCTTGACTTTCCCAATGACTATACTCTGGCTTGTTATTTAAATTCTTGTGAACCTCATCCCTCTTCCACCAATGCAAGGAGCAAGAATATGTCATAGGAGGATGTCAAGTTTCTCATTCAAAAATTGAAAAATAAAAAGAAAAAGAGGACTGACGGTGAAAACCACTTTGTCGCAGTGTCAGATCCTAAAATAGTAAAAATAAAAGACATATCCAATGGTGAAAACCTCTCAGAGGTGCTAAAGGATGAGATTCTCGATATCCTTCCTGAACACTTTCAGGAAAGGTCTTCAGTTCTAATAGAACCAACACAGCCAGTTAATTTGGGCATAGCTGAAGTTCCTCAAATAGTACACCTGGCACAATATTTGTCAGAAGAAGAGAAGACACAGTTCATAGAGTTCCTGAGGGAAAAGAAGATTAAATTTGCATGGTCTTATACAGATATGCCTGGACTAGATTCTAACCTAATCATGCACCACTTATCTATAGCTCCCACGATCAAGCCCGTAAAACAAAAACTTAGAAAGATGCATCCTCATGTTGCACTACTAGTAAAAGCGGAGCTAGAAAAATTGTTGAAAACTAGATTTATCAAAGTCATTGCCTATGCCGCATGGATCTCCAATGTGGTCCCCATGTCTAAATCTGATAAATCTATCAGGATTTGTATGGACTTCAGAGAGTTGAACAAAGCATGTCCAAAATATGACTTCCCAGTGCCTAATATAGATATGATCATAGACCTCACAGCAGGCTACCAGATGTATTCATTAATGGATAGATTCTCGAGCTATAATCAAATAAAAATTGCCTCTGAGGATCAAGATAAGGCTCAATTTACATGTGCATGGGGCACATTTTGCTGGAACATCATGCAATTTGGGTTAAAGAATGCTGATGCTACATATCAAAGAGCAATGACTACTATATTCCATGATATGATGCATAAGAACATGGAGGATTACGTGGATGACACCTTAGGAAAATCCAAAGAAAGGAGCACTCACATTACTGACTTGAGAAAAATATTGGATCAAATGGAGCAGTTTCAACTCCATCTCAATCCAAAGAAGTGTGCCTTTGGAGTCCAATTAGGGAAGCTCTTAGGGTTTATAGTTTTAGCAAAAGGAATTGAAGTAGATCCTGCCAAATTTAAAGGTATTCTAGAGATGACTCCTCCATGCAACATTAGTCAAATGAGGACATTGTAAGGGAGAACTAAAAGGGTACCTAGCTACTCCTCCTATTCTTATGGCACCTATTCACAGCAAGCCATTGCTCCTCTATATTTCAGCTATAGCTACATCATTAGGAGTATTATTAGCACAAGAGGATGAAACAAAGAAAGAAAGAGCTATCTACTACATCAGTAGAACGCTAGTCTCCTATGAGCTCAATTACAATATTATTGAGAAAGCATGCTTAGCAATCATCTTCGCATCACAAAAATTGAGACACTACATGCTCTCTCATACAGTAAGGCTTATTGCTAAGATTGATCCTCTAAAGTACCTTTTGATAAAAACAACATTAACAGGACGATTAGCAAAATGGGTCCTCATTCTAAGTGAATTTGACATTGAGTATGTTGACCGAAGGGCTATTAAAGGACAAGTCCTTGCAGATCAATTGGTTGATTCACCACTCCAGGATGATGAACCCTTAAGGATTGAAGTCCTTGATGAAACAAGCATGCATCTAACTGAGTATCCATGGAAGATGTACTTTGACAGTTCATTCACTCAACAAGGCTCTGGAGTAGGAGTTCTATTCATAACTCCTCAAGGTTACAAGATACCCAAGTCTTACAAATTGATGTTCCCATGCACAAACAACATTTCAGAATATGAGGCACTGGTCAATGATCTTAAGCTTGCCATGGCATGGAAGATTGTAGAGTTACACGTGTACGGTGACTCCCAGCTCATTATCAATCAAGTTAATGGAGATTACCAAACAAAAGATGAAAAGTTGACACCCTACAAGCAACTGGTTGATGACCTAAAGAAATAATTTGTCTCGTCACATTCCAGTAGATACCTAGGATGGAGAACAAAGCTGCAGATGCTATGGCTACATTGGCATCCATGTTACAATTGGAATAACATCAATTCTGCTATAACTTCTTGGTGGAAGAACTCTCCTATCCTACTTTTGATACCCCTAAATACCAAGTAATTTATTCTTTGAACACCCCCGACCAATCCCGGTATGCCAATATCATTGCCTATCTCACTAACCAAACCATTCCTAACAATCTATCTAGAAATGAGAAAAGAGCCTTGATTAACTCCTAACTAATAACTTATATCGATGAGGTCTTGACGGTACACTTCTTAGGTTTTTAGAACTCGAAGAGTCTGATCACACTAAAAGAAGTCCACAAAGGTGTATGTGGATCACACTCGAATGACTTTTCACTAGCAAAGAAACTACTCAGAGTTGGCTATTACTGGCCTACCATGGAAAAAGATGTTATTCAATTTTCAAAAACATGTCATAAATGTTAGACACATGGAAATCTTATCCATGCTCCTGCCAGAGAACTTATACCTTTCATTACACATTGGCCATTTTAGCAATGGGCCTTTGACTTGGTTGGACAAATATATCCCAATTCTTCAACGGACACAAGTTCATTATTATGACCACTGAGTATTTCACAAAGTGGGTCAAGGTCGTGCCGCTAATCAAAGCCACATGCAAACAGGTGGCTATGTTCATTCCGAACTACATTATTTGTAGATATGGGATACCCTCTTCAATTATAACAGACAATGGGGGCCAATTTAAAAATAAGACATTGATGACCTTTGTGAATAGTTCCACATCACTCAACATTGCTCCTCAATCTATTATCCTCAAGGTAATGGACAGGTCGAGGCATCCAATAAAAATATTCTGAAAATCCTTCACCAAACTGTGAGTAAGTCTGGAAGAGACTGGCATCTATAACTAAATTTGGCACTATGGGCCTATAGAACAAGCATCAGAACACCAATTGGAGCCACGCCATTTTCTCTAGTCTATGGCACTGAAGCAGTACTACCTATTGAGGTTGAAGTCCCATCTTTGCAGATATCTTTACAAGGTCTTGTTACTGATGAGCAATACCGCATAGATAGGGTGAATTCTTTGGACTTACTAGATGAGTGCAGACAATAGGCATTTGATCATCTGAAGGTATACCAAGCACATATGTCCAAAGGCTACAACAAGAAGGTTAAACCACAAAAATTTAAAGTGGGGGATCTTTTCCTAAAGGAGAATCCTAAGAACCAACCTAACAAAGAACAGAAAGGAAATTTTGAACCTAACTGGCTAGGACCTTATGTTATCACTGCTACTTTTGGGATTGGAGCTTATCAACTAGCTACACCTGAGGGAGACATTCTTCTGGATCCTATCAATACTTTACATTTGAAGTGGTTCTACGCTTGATGTTTGGCTAGCAAAGCCTGTACAGTGAAATAGTTTTTAGGAATATCAAAAACATTCAGAAAATTGATCCCGAAGAAATCCAAAAATAGTGGAAAAAGTCCTAAAGAAAGGGTATCCTTGGTGAAAACCTGGCAAACAGGCGCATTGATACTACAAAAAAATTCAAAATAGAAAAAAAAAATTGAAAAAGAGAAAAGTGCCTTGATGACAACCTGGTCAAACATGCATCTTGGTAGCAAAAAGAATGAAAAGATCTTGCCAAGTGGTGAAAACCTGGCAATCAAGCATCACTTGTGTTCTATGCTCCATCTATCAATGCAATACTGATACAACTCCTTCATGATTACACCTGTGCTAAATATTGACTTGGTCTCCTTATGACTATCTTATCCTCGCTTGGGATTTGTCTATATTTCTATCTTAGGGTCAAGTCATTTTGCACTAGGGGCATCTTTTCCAATCTGATAGGTTGTGTTTGCTAGATCATCATAAAAGGGTTTGTCTCGTGATATGATGCTTTCTGATACTTTCACTACCACTATCACTTTCATGAAACAAGGGTGACACAAACATTGCACTAATATGAACGGTGTTCCTAAGACCTCCATTGGATTCCGAACAATGACAAGATTGTATACAGACATGGAACACCTATATTGCTTGAAATCCAGCTTTTTGATTGTTGAATCTCTACTGCGCTTGAAAAATGAATCAATAGTATTTCTCAATACTACCTAAAAACAATTTGATCTTGGTTTGATTATGACTCTTTTATAAACCCATGATGTTTTCACTGAAGGCATCTAAGTAGTTATGAATTTTATTTGATTGATTCATAATTGATAGTTGTTATGTCTTCTAAGTTACTCCATGACATCTGCGCAAAGACAAAGAGTCACAAAGATGGGGGCATAACGTTTTCTTGGTTTTTTTCATATGGTGATTGTTCCAAATGATCCTATACATTTCACCTAACTTGGATGTTTAAGGTAAGAGCTGCCACTATGGGTGGATAGTTGCATATATCTCGATCTTTGTTATGTGTAAACTATGGTGAGGTTGGAACAATTTCCTTGTATGTTTTCTAATTCAGATTCTCACTAAGGTATATGAAGCATAATGTACCCAAGGATATGAATTTTCAAGGTCATTGCGGGTCCAATATCTTGCCTTACACAGAATCTGATATAATAAAAGGAAGGTGACTATTTTGTTATCCTGGCTTCTATACCTTGATACCTAAGTCTATTTTTGACATTTCAATAAAACATAGTATTCATAAATTCATAATATCAGTGGGTATTAGTGATGGTTGTACTATCAGATGGTATCTGTTCTGAAAAGTGCCCAATGATGATAAAATGTTACAATATCTGCAAATCAGTGACAGTCCTAAGAGTCTGCATATAGCTGCATTTAGAGATTGCATGATGCATTTTTGAAAGAACAACATAGAGATTTGAGCTCAAACTCCTTTCTATTTTTAATTCCTCTGAAATCCAAGATATTTACATACTCATGCTTCCTGAAATATCTGATCTATCAGGAACAAAATCAAACTCACCTTTTTAACCGTAATTAACTTGGTACTCGTGTGTTTACTCTTAAACACACCCCTGTTTCTTCACTTCTTCTAATCCATTCTTTCTTAATCTAACCATTCCATGCAAGTGATACATCATTTCAACAAAGGGATTTCTTTCTTTTTCCTTTGATTTTGTTCCCGAGGGGGCATGATCACACTAAATTATCAATCAAATTTTTGCTCGAAACAACATTAAAAATGACTTTATTATCAAACAAACTAGGGGCATGATAGTTTTCTTGACTAAGTCAGGACTGTTGGGTAGAAATCTTTGGTTCTCATAATCTGGATATCTTGTGTTTCCTCATTTTAAAAGATTCTTATTAAACTCCTAGCAGCTTCTTATTGACTTTTGGACGACAACCAAGTTTGGAATCAGTATTATCAATCTTTGGATGACAACCAAGTTCATAATTGATATCTTTAAGATCTTTTATTGATCTTTGGATGAAAACCAAGTTCAAAATAAATACCATCAGTTTAGTTTGATCAAGTGCAAGATTAATCTCATCAGGCATTTCGTTTGATCAAAAATGGAATTCTCAATCTTTCTGAAGTCATACATCAAAGACTTTCTTTTAATCAATGGGTTGCTAGCATATCAACTCAAAGATGGGCAAATGTAACCACCTAGACTTGGTCTACTCTGACCATAGACCCTATTTTCCCTAAGTGTGATCATACCCCCAATTATGTTCAAACGACCCTGTTACTGCTTGGCATAATTCATTCAAATCAGATTTAATCTCCTAAGTGATCTAATCACTAATTTACATTAATCACTTTAGCCAATTCAAACCAATCAACCCAAATTCAATAAATTCAAATCAATACCTAGCTAAGGTAATTAATTTAAAGGGAATTAATGAAATCCTATTTATACCTCATCACTTGCAAAATCAATCCCCTAGCCTAATTGATTTGATTTGGCTATAGTCCTAATTAATTATTACAAAGCAATCAAAAGCTTAAATGATTAATTAAATCCCTATTATTGAATGAATATGTTATTACAACAATTCATTTCATTAATATTCCCTCTAACCTAACCAANNTCAACTACCCAACCATGAGTTCAAACTCATCCCAACCCCTTCTCACATGCTAATTCTTCTTAATTAGCTAATTAACCCTAATTAGCTAATCCCCCCTCCACTCATTCTCTCTCCTCCCATCTCTATCTCCTTAATCACATGCCTCAAACCCTAATCCTAATCCTAAGCTACCCTTAATGTTGTCACATTCCATTAAGGAATGATTAACAACTCCACCCACTTGAGAAAGTCAAGGAATCTCAAGATTCCTTTTCTAAAGTCCACTTTGTCAGGCTTGACCTTGAACCCTCACCCATGCTTCTTAAACCCTCACCCATACCTCATTAATGCTTTCATAAATGAAGCATTAATGGCTCTTACATATTCCTTCCACCCATACCTCATTAATGAGTCTTACACCCTCATTAATG
>MU228316.1:1954911-1969898 GCA_018584345.1 Thuja plicata | reverse complement strand
TATAATAAAAAAAGATAGAATAAAAAAGAGAATAATAGAAAATGAGATAATAATAGAGAGTGGGGCAGGGTGATCGATATAGTGGTAAAGAGGGAGGGTGGGAAGAGAAAGAGAGAGGAAGAAAGGTAGGGAAAGACCTAGAGAGGCAGAGAGAAAAGCGATATGGATAAAAGCATACACATAGGAAATATCATCAACCCTATGTACTCTAAACCTTGCACCTTAAGCCCTCTACCAATATCCTCAATCCTAAACCGTGTATCCTACACCCTATTTCAAATAACCTATATCCTAAATAATTTATATAACCTAAACCCTATACCTTATAGAGGGGAGGCAATTACCTAGAGGTGGGAGCGAGGGAGTAGAGGAGAGACATAAGAACAAAGAGAGAGCGGTGTAAGAAGAGATGGAGGGAGAGCTAAACATGGTAGATTTAGGGAACTATTGGAGGGGAGAGAGGTGAGGTGGGGGAAAGGGAGAAGAGGAGAGAGTACATAGAGAAATATTGGTGAAGAGGGATGCAAAGAAAGGTGGAGAGGGAGGGAGAGAACTAGATAGGGATAGATAAAAAGGTGAGGACCTAGAGGGGGAGACAAAAGTGAAATACCTTGATAGGGAAAGAGAGAGGGATGGGATAGATAGAAGGGGATAGGAGAGGTGTGTAATAAGACATGGATGATGAGGCATAGAGGTGGAGAGAGAGGGAGGGAGAAACTTAGAGATGGGAGAGAGAGGGTAGGAGGAAGTGATAACCTAGAGAATAAAGATAGAAAATAAGAGAGAGAGAGAGAGAGAGAGAGAGAGAGAGAGAGAGAGAGAGAGAGAGAGAGNAAAAAGAGAGAGAGAGAGAGAGAGAGAGAGAGAGAGAGAGAGAGAGAGAGAGAGAGATCTACTATTTGGGGGAGATAAAGAGAGTGAGATACCAAGAATAAGAGAATACTGATATGAGCATGTTGATTGTTGAAACTTGACTACTTGTCTGAAAATTTATAAGATCATCAAAAATCTAGAATCTACATTATAACTTCTGCAGATATAAAAGAACTCATAAACATCTTTACAATATATATATATGAAATAAACTTAAAGTATAAGAAAGGATAAATATATATTGAAATGTGACTTATACTTAAATGTTTTATTTCATGTATATATTCATGTTAGGAGATTAATTATGGCTGGATAATAAAAAAAACATATTTAACATTTGGTGCATGTCATATATGGCACACACCATATACGGTGTGCACATTATTAACTACTTTGGGAAACACCAAGTCTAAGGCTTGGATTTTCCTTGGGCATCCAACCCAAAGGCTTGGATGATTCAAATAGGTTTGAGACGTGTCTTCCAAAAAACATACAAAAAAATCACATTTTTTTGTCTGTGCTCCCTGTCTAGGTTGTACATGGTTCAACAATGACAAAATCAGACAACAAGATGTTATAGAACTCTTTGTTAGCTATCTAACCATATTATTTATTTTGAATTTTGATTATGTTAATCTTTTCATCTCTAACTTCTTTTGTATGTCTTCTTTTTGTCAAAAACCAATGTGTACTATTTTGGGCATAGATTTTGGCTTGTTCGTTGAATTTTGAAACAAGTTACGTTTTTCAAAACTGGACTCCATTTTACACACTTTAAAAAAAAATTTATTTTTCGATTAGTTTTCAATGATTTCTAGGGGGAGCACACTCAAATTTCATGTTTCCAGGATGTGTCCACTTCAAAAATTCATAAAAATCACACATTCATAAAAAAATAGCAAAAATATGTAGGATAAACTATATGGTGTTAGATAACTTCTTACTAGAGCGATTAAAAAAATTCAAAAAAAAAAGTTAACATTTTAGGCGGAGCACACCAGACGTTATGTTATGTTTTTCGCAAAAAAGAAGGACCACTTTTTGTGCTCCCCCTTTTTGAGGGCCTTAATCTCCACCATTTTCTAAATAAATTAGTACTTTAGAAACTAGATTCAGAAATACAACTCTTGCTCTTGTTGCATCTTAAAATTTTGAGTCTAACTATTTTCAATTTCTCGTCAAAGTTCAGAGTTTGCTGATTTCAAAAAAAAAGTGGCATCTATACCCCCTTTTTGGTTCCCCATCTTTGAGCACTTACCCTAAGGATTATTGGGGGACCTTTCTTGGAGGTGGTAATGAGACCACTCAACCATTTGAAGAGTGTGCCTATTGGGATGCGTCATTTCTTTGATGTAGCCCTTACTGACATTTTTTTTTCCTCGAAACCTTTCAGTTCCCCTTCCATGTAAACTATAGATCACAACTTCTATGGCAACGTAACTTTTGGCAGACTCACAAGTGTAATTTTCTTCATTGTTAGTGGAACAACCTGTGAATTTATGACAATAGGAGGTTGGGTTTTTGGACCTGGAGGGAACCTAACTCTTTTTTCATACATAGGCAACCTTGTGGATGCCCTTTTCTTTTGACCACAAGTCATCATTTGATTTCCCTTCGTCATTTTCAGTCAATATGTATAATAAGTATGTTAGTAGTGCCAACAAGAAATTGAAAGTTAACTATCTTCTTAAGACAATAATGCTTCAAATTACAATTTTGATATGTGACCTGAAAATTGAAGTATGGTATAAAATGGGTAACTATGAAATGAAATAAACTAATCATGTTATTTTGTAAACTGATGCTTGCTAATCAATATTAATAGTGATGCTTGAATGGAAGAAGTATGGTTCCCTTTACATACTATTTTTTGGCAGTGATGCACGTACATGTGATTAGTTAACTCACTTGAAAATTTAAATAGTAGGCATGCAAAATTGTAACACTTTAGTTCACATCTAACAATTATTCTGGTAGGGATTTGTGGTCAAATCCTTTGTCGTCAACTAGATGTGGTGGTATAGCAGGATCAAGTTCTTTCCAAAGAATTTATTGATTGTAGACCCGATAAGGCATTTTAGAAGAGACAGCACTTGGTTGACCATAAGGTAGAACATATAACTTAGTAAATATCCTAGATGGGATTTGTTTATTTGCAACCCATCAAAGACTATGTTTCCAAGAAAGATTATATGAGCGTTCTCAAACCCGTGGAACATAATTTTCTAAGAAACATTTGTTTAAATATTTACTTTTCCATAATTTGAGATTGACCTTGAATAATTTTGAATATAAACAAGATCTTGTCAGAAAGACAAGACCATCACAAGGATATGGTCCATCAAATAATTGGTCAATATGAGCATGGTTCCTAAGGCATCTTTCAGGTGCTCAAATTGGTGGATATGGGATCTTGACAAGCCATTATGTGGTAGGAATTAGTCTTTCAACTATAGGGGAGGATTCCTTGAGAAATCTTAGGATTTGTTCCTCTGCATAAATTGGAGAGTAGGTTGCAAGAACACCTTGACCCGTGAGTGTACGATGAGCGTTGAAATAGTTTTTGTTAGAGTAAAAATATATTTTCACTTATTAATTAAATCATTATTGA
Source organism: Thuja plicata (assembly GCA_018584345.1). NCBI lineage: Eukaryota > Viridiplantae > Streptophyta > Pinopsida > Cupressales > Cupressaceae > Thuja > Thuja plicata. The sequence goes on along the minus strand of MU228316.1, from coordinate 1,966,414 downwards.
TTTAATTATTAAGACACCTTATTCACTAATTAATTAAATCATTATTGATTTAATTATTAAGTCACCTTTTTATCTCTAGTTTACTTAAGCTAAACTTTAGGCATGTTATAACTAATTCTTTTATTAATTATTCATGCAACCTAGGTTTATCCTCCTTCTGGTATTTGATCTCCTTTACAAGGATTAATATTTTTGTAATTATTAATTCTTTTGTAATTCCATTTCATTATTATTGAATCAATTGAGGATGCTTCCTCTTTCACAGATTTGTTGTTTCTGGCCTCCATAATTTTTGCTTCTCTCTTTCTGTGACAGTTGTTTGCATGTAGGTGATTCTTGGGAGTTTTAGGCTTGATAGTTTTTCATCAACTCCAATATGGTATCAGAGCTCCAGATCTTCATGCCCATGTTCTCTTCATGAGATATTTGGCCTTGTTCTTTAGATCTGTGTTTTCGAGGAGTTTTTATCTCAAATTTTAGTGGATTTGAGGGGAGTTATTTCTTGGAGCACTGTGTGCACAAACCAACCTCATGATCACGTCAGGAATGCCCCAATACCCTCATTTTCATATAAGACATGTCCAATTTGGACATAGTTGAAATTTGGGACCTCTTTTTTGCATGCACAACCTTGGCACGCTTTTTGAGGCAAAAAAACACATTGGTTTTCACGCCTCCTCAGTTTTCATGCCACTGATGTCAGCAGTCACAGGTATGAGATTTGGGTTAAATTTGATGGCGACCAACCCGTCATACAACTTGCCCTTTTCTTTGTCATAATGAGCACCTTGTGGTTTTTTTCTCATATCTTGCACATACGATATCAGATTTTGACCTATCTTATATAGTCAGAAAACTCTTTCCAAGCTCTATCCAAATATGGAGGTTATATTTTTTGATTTTTCCATCTTGTAGGGTATTTTTCTAGTCAAATTAAGGGTTATTTTTTGCACTCTAGGAGCCATATCTTGCTCATCTGGACTCTGCTTTTTGACTTTCGCATGACGTTGGGAATTTGGTTCAGTGCCCTATCTTATTTCATGGGTCTCACACCCAGATTCTTTTCTAGGTATTTTTTATTCATATTTTTTTGTTTTTGCAATTTGGTGGATATCTTGGATGTTTCAGGTCTTGGAATCATTTTCTGTGCATGGGATGACTTCTTTTTAGCTCTTATTCATGTTTCTATAGCTTTTTGTCATTCCTAGATATGTAGACATCTATTTCTGTCGTGTTTCTTTTTTTTTTGCAAACACACTAAAATAAAGTGCCATTTGATGCATGCTTGAGATCCTACATATTTTGTGCTTGATTGTACTCACACTATATTATAAAGTGCCATGGGGGGTTTGATGTTTGCTTTGTTTTCCATCTACCTTTGTCAAGTGATTGTTCCTCCCACGACATTAGCCTCATAATGTGTGTCAAGAGAGTGATCCTTCCACGACACCATCCTTTATATTTGTTTCTACGTTCTTCGTCATGCAATTATTCATTGCAATATGATTCAGTGTACATGTCATGCCTTTCCCTGCTCAACATTATGGGAGTATCTCTTGTTGGTTCTAATGCTTCCTTCGATCTATGGAGTGATCTATGTATTCAAGATTTGTTCCTATATACTAGGTGGATGCAGTGGTTGGGTACCTGTGCATTTCGGTGAGATGGGTCATTTACCATATGGACACTCTTTCATTCATATTTTGGAGGCATCTTTCTATCTTTGATTTATCAACTCTTCATGCTTTGTTTACAATCTTCTCTACCTGATCATGTTCTATTACAGTGGAGGTTCCAACAGTTATTCTTCAATAGTGTTTGCAGTTTCATGCTTCAGAGGTGTTCTACATTTTATTCCTTTGTCCTATTCTTCAGGGACATTCTCTAGTTGGAGGCTTCTTCAGTCCTTCACTAGTCTTCACCTCTTTTTAGAGAGGGGTTTTTCCCACTGAGTTTTCTCCTTTCCTCCTCTTTACAGATATTTTTGTACTTGGGTACCTGATTAGGCCTTGTTGTCGGGACCCATTTCCTACTTTCAGTAGTTGTTTCTAGGTTTTTAGCTTCTCCCTAAGTTTATCTTAAAGGGGTTGTTAGAGTAAAAAGATATTTTCACTTATTAATTAAATCATTATTGATTTAATTATTAAGTCACATTTTTATCTCTAGTTTACTTAAGCTAACTTTAGACACATGTTATAATTAATTATTCATGAAACCTAGGTTTCTCCACCTTTTGGTGTTCGATCTCCTTTGTAGTGATTGATATCTTCGTAATTATTAATTCTTTTATAATTCCATTCCATTATTATTGAATCAATTGATGATGCTTCCTTTTTCACAAACTTTTTGTTTTTGGCCTCCATAGCTTTTGTTTCTCTATTTTTGTGACAACTGTTTGCATGTAGGTGATTCTTGGGTGCTGTAGGGTTGATATTTTTTAATCAACTCCAATAGTTTTCCCTATCATTTCATAATTCTGTACAATCTGATAGTGTTGATCTCTTTGAGTAATATCGACACTCAACTAGGTCCATGTTTGTTGTTTGGATTGGATCATTTTTACTTGTCCATGTTTGTTCTCTATGATTAATATCTACAGTCATCTACATAATGGTTGAGTTTATAATTTTTATATCTGACCTATAAATTGAAGTGTGGTGGAATATGAGTAACTATGAAATAGAACAAACTAACCATGTGATTTCCTAGAGTGATGCTTGAAGATCAATATTTACAGTGATTCTTGATGAGAAATTATTATGCATTTTGATATACAATAACAATATATTATGTAAAATGACAGTGATGCTTGAATAGAAGTAGTATGTTTCCCTTTACATAATGTTATTTTTGTTTGTTAGTTATGCATCCAAACATGTAATCTGACTCACTTGGACAATAAAACAATAAGGATGTGAAATAGTAATAGATAGTAAGTAAGAGTACATAAAAATGAAAATGAAATGAAACAACTTATATTAAGTATGATGAAACTAGTTTCTAAATCAATATGACAAGGAAATATACAATATGACAATATACAAATGATCCAACAACCTCCACTTCTATCTCGACACAATCTGAAATTACATCTACTATATCCTAGACTAGAAATAAAATATAAGCCTAATGCTCTTCTATATTTCTCCCAATTCTCGAGCCCCTTTCAATGGTCATGAAAATTCCTTTATATTAACTCATGTAATTTCAGAATGCAACTTAACTTATTACGCTGAAGGCGTTTCATTATATGAAACACACCAACTAGGTTCCGATATCAATGGTTTACATGGACCGATAGACACTACAAGACAAATTGCCCTCTCTACAGCCATTGGATCTTTTTCACCCATTTTCTCACTTTTCTATTGACAGACCATATGATTGACACATCAAATCAAATTCATGTTTTTTTTGGGTGGGGAGGGGGGCAATATCGGTGGTCACCTTACTCATCATTCGAGCGTAGAAAAGAGGGCATATGGGATATCCAAAATCTTTGCAATATGCCGAACGTAATACAGACCGAGTTAAAAAAACAACGCACGTAATCCGATGTGGTTCAGTTTCGTTAACGAGTTTTTGCAGGGAAGAAGCGCGCGGCTTTGGTAATGAGTCCATGAGTAGTTTGTGAACGTGGGAACGCGATTCCTTGAGCGCATGGGCATCGAATATACTCACCAATCTCATACTATCTCCATTTTCATCTTTCTTTTTCATCTTCTCCTTTGCTTCCACAGTTGTGCTCGCTACGTACAAATGTCACGAGAAATCCATCGGAGACGAGCGTGTGGGCAAAATGCAGAATGAGATTTATGGGGAGAGAGAGTAAAATAAATTTAATAGTCGACTTTTCAAAGAGTTCGAGTGCTTGAATGCAATGATGCTAAGTGTTCCATTCATTCTCATGATAGATGGATTCTAGTGAATCACTCCCCATGAACCATGGGTCAATGAGTTTGACTCAAAAACTACAGTGTCCTGATAGCAATATCACAATTTGACTTGCTATGGAAAATATCTCCTACTTATTAATTGATGAGCTTAAGATGCTTTCTAATGAATGGTTCATAAGGCACAACACTTGTTGAAGGTTTTTTGAATGGGCTTACAAGAAAAGTGGGCTTAACCTTGAGGAAAATCGTGGTTAAGTGCACTTGAGTTGGAGTAATACTAGGATGGATGACCTCTCAAGAAGTCTCGGTGCTTCGCCTCTGTGAACATCACCTAGATGTAATGAATGCAAAGTGTTCCATTCATTCTCGCGAGAGATGAGTTCTTGTAAACCATTACTCAACATGGGACAATGAGTTTGAATCAAAAATTACAAAGTTGAATCCTAATAGCAATATCGCAATTTGCTTGTCGTGGAAAATATCTCCTACTAATCAATTGATGAGCTTAAGGGGCTTTCTAATGAATGCTTCATAAGGCACAACACTTGTTGAAGGTTTTGCAAATGAGGTTTCAAGCAAAGTGAGCTTAACCTTGGAAAAAACTCTCTGGTTGAGTGCGCTTGAGTTGGAGTAGTACTAGGATGAGTGACCTCCCAAGACATCTTGTGCTTCACCTCTATGAGCATCACCTAGAAGCAATGAGTGTTAAGTGTCTATTCATTCTAGCAAGAGATGGGTTATTGTGAACCACTACTCATGAAACATGGGTCAATGAGTTTGACTCAAAAACTACAAAGTTGAATCCTGATAGCACTATGACAAATTGACTTGTTATGGATCATAATTATCAATTCATGAGTTTAAGGGGTTTTGCAATGAATGGTTCACAAGACATAATACTTACATTAATAAGATTACACCTTCCTTCAATACATTTTGAATTTCACATTTTATGCTGCCATCCTACATATCTTCGGCATACCTATTGCACACCAAGGTGCAATTACTAGTAGCTATTGTTCTACTTAGGGTAGTAATGTGGTGGGTTTTCTTATGAGCTTTGTCAACAAAAAAGTTTGCACAATTGATCTAATAATTATATACAAATGTTCTAATAATTATTAACTTTTTTTCCTTCAATTTTTTTTCCAATTGAGTCACTAAATAATTTAATTAACAAAATCCAATAAATACCATTAAAATATGGTCGATAACTGATACGCTTCCCCAAAAATATAATATACAAGAACTTTAGGGAAAAGTGCAAGAGTCCAAAGCACTTAAATGGAAAACTGAATATGAATAAAGAAGGGTCAACGGTATGGGAGTAGTCTGACAATTTGGTTAAATAGCAGAGAGAAAATGGCACGGGGGCTCCACAAGCATATGCCAGAGCCTCAAATTTTATGTATATCTTATCCCCATTCTATCATTGGCATGTCCATTTGATCACTGCAATTATCTCGTCCATTCTTCACCATTACCCATTCCATTTTAGGTGATTTTACACCATTACTCGTTCCATTTTAGGTGATTTTAGGGTTTGGCTGGGTTCATTTTCATGGAGGAGGTTCCGGCAATCCATTAATGAGAGAGCATCGGGTGCATTGAAGTTTCAGCGCGTAACAGTCACGACACGGCAGCGCATTTGATTGAGAGTATTCATGTAACAAATAATTTAGTATAAATGCACTCAGGTCCATTTCTTTGTGTGTATTTATGTAGCAAATTTTTTAGTATTAATGCAGGCAGCCTGGCAGTCGATTTCTGACAGGAGTCTGTGGTTTGGTGGCGGTAAGAACTTGACAGGTTGCAGACGGCCCTTAAGCCGGCCGCCGATCGGTAAATATTTTATCGGAATATAAAATATTTGTGAAAACCCTAAAGGACGAGTCATGAATAAAATATTGTGTGGAGAAGAAGGGGGGGAAGGTGGAAGTTGGTAGAGCAAAATATTTAGGCCCTATTCGTGCCGGAGGAAGAGGAATAAGCGAGCTTTGTGCTGCACACGATTTATAAGAGGCTGTGCAGATGAGGAAGAGGAATGAAGGTGCAAAAGAGCAGGGGAAAATGGCTTCCAGGATGGGGTTTATTGATCTTGTGACGGGAAGGCGCGGAGCCAGTGGCTTTGGTTCGTCCTCCACTGCTCAGCAGGTGAGTGAAGGAATTGATGCTTCAAAGCTTACTGCAATTGTTACAGGGGGCGGCAGTGGAATAGGGCTCGAGACGGTCAGAGTTTTGGCATCAAAGGGAGCGCATGTAGTTATAGGCGCCCGCAACCTTGAGACGGCCACGTCTGTGAAAAATGATCTGCTTTGTGGAATTCCGGGCGCTCGAATTGACATTTTGCCTCTTGATTTGTCTTCGATGGAGTCGGTCAGGAAGTTTGCTTCTCAGTTTCAAGCCCTGAATCTGCCTCTCAACATTTTAATGTAACGAGTCCTTTTCTCATTTTAAATTTTTTTTTAATTCATCTTTGCATGAAAAGTTCCTCTAGTTTAAATGAAGTTCCTCTATTTAAATGCATCTGGAAAATGGAGAAAAATCATGCTAGGAATATGAGTTAATGGATAGGTTTTAGGTGAAAAACTTGGAATATGAGGTAACGGATAGGTTTTAGGAATGGATAGGCTTTATGCGGAAATCTTGATTTGAATGCAGAGCTTTTCCTGAGTTATTTAGCTCATGCACCGGATTCCCCTGTCCAAACCATTTCATTTTCATTTCTGAAAAACAGAGTCTCACTCTTGTATTACAGGCGTATAACCTTAAAGATCTGGCCGCGGTTTATGATTTATTTGCAGAAGCTTGGAATTGTGCTTTTAGCGGGATTACAGAAGCCCATTTCTAATGTTTCTTTTTTGCTTTTAGAAATAATGCCGGCGTCATGTTCTGCCCCTTTCAGCTTTCAGAAGATGGTTTAGAAATGCAATTCGCCACGAATCACATAGGTACGTGTAAATGTGAGGAAATCGGTTTTGTAATGGCGCATGCTTAGTTATTGTAGATACAGATTTTCGATCTCGTGGCAATTACAGAGACGAATCTTTACAATTTAATTTCTCCCGCAGGCCATTTCCTGTTGACAAATTTGCTACTTGACAACATGAAAAAGACAGCAAAAGAGATGCAGGTGGAAGGACGGATTGTCAATCTTTCATCTATTGCCCACATGCTCACTTACAAGGATGGAATACGATTCAATAGGATAAATGACCAGACTGGGTATTGTTCTCCTCAATCTTTAGCCATGAGTTTCCTGTCTTTTAACTTTGTACAAATGTGTCGCACGATGAATTTTTCAGCTATGTTTTGCTACTCCCAGACTCCCATCGGGGGTGCCTATAATAACTTCTACTTGCCTTCACTTCAGATATTCAGATAAGAAAGCGTATGGACAATCCAAACTAGCCAACATTTTGCATGCATACGAGTTGTCACGGCGACTAAAGGTGGGATATTTCTGTAGCTAATTGCTTCTGCTCGCTTATTCATGCACCTGATTTTCTCATCAAGAACAAGATTCCTGATTGTTTTTAGCAGAAACTTTGGTAATCGTAACTGCCTATTTTCTCATCAAGAACAAGATTCCTGATTGTTTTTAGCAGAAACTTTGGTAATTGTAACTACCTATTTTCTGTCATCTGTTTGTCGTTTACTGTAGTTACCATTTTTATATCTTGTGTTTGTCATGTAGGTTAAAGTAACAGTTTATTATTATTTTTAAATTAAATTATGTTTAGTTTTTTTTATGATTATGACATTCTGGTTCAGATCTCTTGTCAGAATGATAGCGAAAACAAGCGAAAACATATTGATAGCAGAAATAAATTACATAGTTTAATTTAGATATTGTACGTTTAGTAATAGTAATCAGTTTTTCAGAAAAATTAATTGCGATCTATTTTTTTTTTTAATGATTATGACATTTTGTTTCAGATCTTTTGTCAGAACGATAGTGAAAAACAAATGAAAACATATTGATTGAAGAAATAAATTACATAATTTATTTCAGATGTTGTACGTTAAATATTCAGTTTCTCAGAAAAATTGATTGCCAAGTAATAAATTTTCTTCGTCTTTTGGAAAGTTAGCACTCGTTTGAAATCTTATGCTTGAGAATATAAACCACTTTAACCTGGAGTGCATATTTATTTCGGTGAATGGTTAAAACTTCAGGGTTTGATTGAATTGTAAGATGGAAGTAGTGAAACACTTTCTCGTGCTTATAGTGTAAGAATTGCAATCTGGGAAAAAATCTATACCATATTAATATCCATCGAGGGCAGAAATTTACAAATCGGACTGGAGTAAATCTGTCACACAGGCAACCTGCAAGGACGCATCCCAAAATAGCCAATTCAATCGATTGTCCTGAATTGTAGTTAGTTTGTGTTTGAAATAACCACCAAGATAGTTCATTTCATTAATTATTTTCATTGATGATGGCAAGATATGTTCTAAATAAATGTCAATCTATACCCATTGTGCTGTTAATTCCTTTCTAAGGCTTATTTACTTAATTTATCCTTTTGGTAAAAAAAAATTATTTTTTGTTGAAGGTGACATAGGAATTTCCAGTGGTTTGGACGAGGAAAAACTATAATAATACCAATGTTAGCTTAGAAAATAGATCTAATTGGAGACTTTGGAATTTCAATGTGCAGGAATTAGAATCAATAAAACATATGAGCAATGCAATAAAGCAAAGTAAATAATAAACCATTTGAGTGCTCCAACCTCAAAAATCATTACGATGTGGTGGCACGTCATCTGTTTTCTTGCACAGCATTTACCCATTGCATCCCTTTTGGCGTTTCTAGAATTCTAATGTCATGTCTTTTGTAGGAGGAAGGTGCAAACGTGACTGTAAATTCAGTTCATCCTGGATTCATCATGACCAATTTGATGCGATATTCTTTGACTCTAATGAGTAAGCTCATCCAAACACTTTTTTGGCCAATTTTCAAACTAAAACTTCATTGGAGCCAGAACGAACTTACGTTGATGTCTAACTTGTTTTACGGATGGTTTACACTGAAACAGGATTTTTGAAGTTCTTTTCTGGTTTCTTGTGGAAGAATGTTTCCCAGGTAACGGTGCCATGATGTCATAGTTCTGTCTACAAAAGACTTTATTATTCAAGTATATTCATTAATAAAAGAGAGAAAAACTTATTGCAATTCAGACTTATATATACTCCATGGTCTTTACAGGGAGCTGCCACAACATGCTATGTAGCTTTACATCCAGATGTGAAGGGAGTGAGTGGGAAGTACTTTTCTGACTGCAACGAGGCCACGCCAAGCCCATTTGGCACAGACAAAGATCTTGCAAAGCAGCTTTGGGAGTTCAGTGCTAAGGTTGTTAAATGAGCTTATCCTTGCTATTATGTTTGCCAGTGCAATATAAGATACCGTCATGGTTTGTATACCGATAGTGTAATAAAAACTAGATTAGAGTGCATGTATCTCTTCAGATATTTAGGTCTACAGAATTTTAATTCTGCAATGGAGAGTCTTAAGACTATTACGTATGAGATGCTGGAGCTGCACGAAATGCATGGATCATTGTACATCCTTACCTTTCTAAGAAGACAATTAAACACTCCAGGTTCCACGCATCATAAAGTTTTATCAAGGACAATTAACCTTACAATAATTATTTTACTTCGAATTTATTGGTGATATAGTTTTATGAACGGCTCTGATAAGATTGATTTGTATTCTTCATAGAGAATGTAATAAACCATGTCGTAGTTAGTGGGCCTGAAATTCAATGAGTAGTTGATAATTAAGCCGGATTGAGGTAATAAACCATGTCGTAGTTAGTGGGCCTGAAAGATGTATTAGTGATAAAATTAACAAAGTTATGACAACTGGAAAAGACGGAAGTGTTATTTTAGTGGAGATGTCATTGGGGACAAGAAAGTGGTCCAAAGTTTTAAAAAACAATATAACGTATGCTTAAAAAAAATAAAAAAATTCATAAACTCATTTTTATCGTTTATCAAAATGCTTAGTATAATTTATGTAAAAAAAATTATCAAATTTAGTAACTTAAATTGTGATATTGCTGTTAGGATTGAACTATGTGGTTTTTGAGTCAAACTCATTTAAATACCTATGTTCTCGAGTAGTGGTTCATGAGAACCCATCTCTTATGAGAATGAATGGAACACTTAGCACTCGTTGCATCTAGGTGATAGGTAAAGCACCTAGACTTCTTGATAGGTCACCCATCCTAGTACTACTCTACGTCTGTTGTTGATGGTTTTGCAAAGTGGGTTTAACCTTGGAGGAAACTTCGTATTGGAACAGGTGACCTCATGGTGATAAGTCATGCTAAGTGTTCCATTCATTCTAATGAGAGATGGGTGCTCGTGAACCACTACTCATGAACATGTGTCAATGAGTCTGGCTTAGAAACTACACAAATGAATCCGGATAGCAATATCACTAAATGTATTTTATAAAAGTGAGTAAATCATATTTTTTAGACTAAAATTAGTATAGATATCTTAAATATATCTATTTGATCAATCCATACAAAGATTCAAGTTTCATTAAATTTACAATTTTTTATTTAAAATTTTATTATTAATATCTAATTATTTATATTTAAAATTGAACTTTATTATTATTATTTTAACAATATAACAAATTTAAATTTATAAAAATATAATTTATTATATATGTGTACTCTTAATATGTTGACTAATAATTTAAAAAAAATATATTTAAAATTTAAACTTTTTATCATTATCTTTAAAAAAATATTATTACATATCTTTATTTTATTTTAAATTTATACATTTATTAAAATTTTATAATTTTGATGAGTAGATCTTTATTTTTAATATTTATTTTGAAAATATTATGTTTATAATTTATATTATCATTTTGGCATATAAATGATTGTCAAATTTAAAATAAGAATTTTTGTTGACATTAACATGCTCACACCTTGCACTCCATAACTTGCTACCATACAATCCACCTCTTGTTGTCATTGTAGAATACTTATGAGTATTAAAAATAAAACATAAGCCATGATTACCATAATTGTGTTCTTTAGTGAGTGGGTTTAGGTGAATGCCATATCAAATAAGAGGTAAGTGATTTGTATTTTTAGGTGTAGTTTTTTCAAAAATAATTGGAAAATAATAATATAATATCATTATATAATAGTAATGTAATAATAGTAATTTATTACTTGAAAGTACTTCATAGAAAACCACACTAAATTATAATTTTTGTTTAGGATGAAGCTTTGTTTAATAAAATTTTGGCATGAAATTTTGGTTAAAATAATGAGTATGATTTGAAATTTAAAGTTTTCAAAGGTCTCCTCCCCTCAAAGAATTTAACATTCCAACATGTTGACCCTAAAGAAGTCTATTTGATTTTGTATCATATAAACATGTTACGTTGTAACTCATTTTAGAGTCATCTTATTTCTTTCAAATTTAAGATATAAATTTAAGAACTTGCAGGTTATGTGTTCATAATATAAACTAGATTAGACTTAGTTAAATCGAAACACAAAAATTCAAGGTTTTAGTTTTAAAATTTCTCTTAGGATAATAAGTATCATATATATATATA
>MU228316.1:1902730-1932634 GCA_018584345.1 Thuja plicata | reverse complement strand
AGAGAGAGAGAGTTATAACATAATATTATAATATTAATATTAAATAAAAATATAATATTAATATTAATATAATATATATTAATATTATAAAAATAAAATTTATAATAGTAATTAAAAACTAAAATAAATATTGAAAATAGCATGAAAATGAAAAAGTTAAAAATTGAAATTTTAGAAGGAAAGAAAAATTTGAGCGAGAGATTTCGGATATCCGATATTATCGGATATTGGATTTGTCTGACTGGCATACAAAAACAAATAATTATTCTCTGGGTCCCTCAATCCAAGAACCATATTTTTTGCAGAGAATTTTAGGAGATTGGAGTTGTGGAAGACGAAAAAAAACCTTTTCCACCCTTTTTGTTGGAAATTTCTCTATTATCAAAGGTTTTGCATCACCTTTTTGGTCTCACCATGGGGATTAGTAGTCGTCGAAAGCATAAATGGAAGAGGAAACTCACAAATTAAGAGAATGAAGTTTATAGATAAATGGATAGGGTTGCCCATCCGAACAAGAGATGAGGTATGTTAAATATTAATGAAGATGAGGGCATAGGCCCACCCTTAAATAGGGTTTCAAGTGAAGAACAACATGAATTTGAAATGATTTATGACAATGATATTGAAAATAAGAATGTATGGATTGAAGATGCAAATGTAAGATTTGAAAATGAACATGTAGATGTGGACAATGTAAGTGTGGACATTGGAAATGACAATCCATTGATTGAATATAAAGGAATTGAAAATGATAATGGTGCACAAGAACCAAATCAATGTCACACATCTCCAAATTATATGAGAAATGAAGTCCCTTGGGAGGAAGAAAGACAAACTTCAAATTTGAGACCTTCAAGAACAAAAAAATGGTTACTTGAAATTGACGAGAACATAATGAGCAATTTCGATGGCAAGAGATCAGAAAGAACCATTCGGTTGTGGGCTTCAAAACTTTTTGATCAATTTTTTATCCACAAGATATTGGTCGAGCAATGTCAAATGTTTGTGCAGTTGTTAAAGATGCAGAAGATGAAACCTATACTAGTCAAATTGAAGATTAGTGTGAACAAGAAAAAATAGAGGAATGCTATTATTGTGGGAAATATTTTTAGTGCTCTCAATTCCATGGGGAAGACTACCAAGGAAAAAGACAAGAGAGCTTCTAGGGTTATTACAACCTCCTTAGTAAGTCATGATTTGAGAAAGGCTCATTTGATGAGACAAACTTGTGTTGACTTGAACCTAAATCATAAAACTATGGATAGAGCACTTGCAAGAAGAGAAAGACTTGATGATACTCTTCACAACTTATGGTGGTAGACTTCCATTTTGTGATAAGAAGCTTACCGATGGTGTGAAGGATCAAATTCAACTATTTTGGCAATCTAACTCAAGAGTGTCACCAAATGTGAAGGATGTCTTGAAGTTGAGAATTGGCATGCGAGACCGCACCCCGTATCCTAAACATTATTTGCAGGTGAGTCAAACAAAGTTGTTCAAAAAAATTGTGAGACACGTCCAACATTGCAAATATCACAAAGAGATTTTGAATCCTTGAAGAAATTTTTTTGTGTACCTCTCAAGATTTGAAATACTTGTTGTTGAAAATATCATGTGGAGTTTTCAATGCACCATGAACTATTACGATCCGTTTGTTCTACTTTGCATATTAGTGAAATGTTGGAGGAGTGTGGTGAAAGTGCTCTTCCATAATCATCAAGAGACTTTCTAGATCATTTTTTATGTCCTAGAGATTATGGATGTTTCTTTTATAGACAAGATTTCTTAAATGACAAGTGCTTAGAGTGTGGTGGGTTAGTGAAGTTTGTTTCATGTTTTCATGAGGGTTGCGAACACGATTTTGGAAAGACAATTGTCCAAAAAAGGTATATGAAATGATTAAATATAAATTGAAAAGTGGAGGTGAAGGTTCTAGATGTGAGTTGATTTTATTTCATATTTCAAGAAGAATATTTTTTACAAGTATGCAAGGAATATTCACAGGTCTCAGTGGTTGGATAAACAATTCAAGATGTGTAAGGACACTCTCCCAATTGGCACTATTATATTGGTCATTGACTTTGCAAAGAACTATACATTATAGCTCAAAAATGAGTTGCAAGCTCAATATTACAATTCTATTCAAGTTGCTATTTTTGTGCACATAACATATAGACATTCCCCTGTTAGTACAGAAGATGACCGAAAGATAATCAGAGAATACAATTTTTATATGAGCGATGATAGATCCAAATCTCACGAGTATTTCCAACATTGCTTTGATAATTATTTTAACTGGGTGCGGAAAAATGATATTTCTATGGATAGACTTCTCATTTGGTCAAATAACTACATAGGTCAATTAAAAAATGCTTGTATGTTTTATTGGTTGTGTAGAATGAATGTAGAGAGAGGTGTACCTCATATTTGGATTTTTTTTGAGGCCACAAAGAAAAGGGGAGCATCATGGAGTAGGTGCATGTGTAAAGTGAGCTCTAGTTAAGGATCAATTGAGGATTTCAGGTGCAGAACTCCTTGATGCTCGTTCTATTATTGATTGGTGTACTTCAACATTGTCATAGGGGGGACTCTTAATTCAGCAGTGCATAGATTCTTTTGGTTGGTTGAGTTGGGCATAATAAGAGATAGGTTGGATTGTCAAACAGTGAAAGATTCTTCAAAAATGCATTCATTTCAAAGCTCAGATGCTAGTACATGGACCATTTTGACATGAGAGTTGGCTTGTTTTTTTCCAAGGTGTCTTCAATGTGAATGGGATCAGTGTGAGTCAAGTGAGTGGGTCGATAGGTGGGTTCCACATTATCTAACTCCTTTATCTGTCAAACTCTCTGTAATAAATGATGACATGGATAGTTCACTTAACTACGACCATCTTTCAGATCTTCTACATTTAGGACATGTTTTTTCTTTGGTTGCACCACATGGGAGTGATGAGAGATCAGATTAATGGTTAGCACATTGTGTACAAGGAATGAAGAATCTTTCACAAATGATGAAATATGATGATATGTTCACATATCCAACAAGCTCACATGTGTTTGTAGGAACATGGTTGCGCACATACATGATTAGAAATAATGGAATTATTGCATTTGAAGACTATGAGAAGCACAAAACCATTCTCATGTATTCACACCTTGTTATAGAAGCCAATGTTAAGTTGTTGAAACATCAAGGAAAACCAAAGACAAAAGAACTTTGGACTATTAGTACTGCTGATCATGAAGTAATGTTGAATACCCTCAAGCAGAGAGATGACCCTTTAGACACACTTCAGTAGGTAAGTCCAACTTGCTGCAAGGTTTTCCATGTTCATTATGCTTAGTTATGGCTAGTCACGTTCTTCGGTTCATTTAGTACTTATACATTCATAATATTTTTGTCAACCTATAAATTTCTTTTTTTCTCTATTAACTTTTCTTGTGCCTTTGGAATTCAGGGATCAGAATGTAGATGTCATCGAGTACCATTTGTTAAACTTATACACTTTAGGAGTATAAATGACACACTTATTTTTTATATATAGTTGTGTATCTAAGATTTTTAGTAATTATTTATCTCAGACTTTTGATAACATTGATATATTTATTCATAATATGGTTGTATTAATGATATACAATGTATTTGTACGAAAGGTGGTGTGTACAATTAAGCTTGTATAATGATGAAATACATGCAAGAATGCAAATAGTTGACTTGGTTAATTTTTTTTTTGATATGGCCAAATATTTCATTTTCACGCATTACAATTAAATTTTAATAGTTTTCAATTGTAATATAGATTTCATTAGATTTATGTTTATTCTATTATGTAACTATTTGACCTATTAAGCCCTATTACCCAAAGGAGGGTCAAAGTGGTCAAAATGGTCAATTAAGGTTGACCTAGCAGAAGAATGATGTATTTAGTTCATCTAAGTCACATTGGTCATGTTTGCAAAGTTATAAGTATCATTGACGTAAAAGTGCCAAAAGTTACATTGTTGATCAGCTGAAAGAAGCACTGAAAGTTGCTCAATGGTGCATCTTTCAAACCGTTCATCATGGGACCAAACCATCATCTCCATTGGATCTAGTTGGCTAGGTAAATGCTAGTGGAGACCTTTTTTTTCTCACATAGCATCAAGAAGGTTCCGACACATGTCGGACCAAAGTGTTCCCAAGGTGCACTAAGCCAAATTGGGTTGCAATTTTGGAGAGTGATATCTTGGACCTTGTGAGGGATATTATAGATCCATGAAGTGAAAAAGAACCATCTTGGTAAGGCCTACAATAATGTATCTCAGTTCTAGGATATTCAACTTGGATTCCATTTGACGACCCGATCTCGGTTGGTGCAAAAAGTTGCATTGTTGCTCAGTTGAAAGTTGCTCAATGGTGCATCTTTCAAACCATGCATTGTAGGAGAAAATTGTCATCTCCATCGACTTCGATTGACTTTGTAAATGCTAGTAGAGATATTTTGTCTCTCACGTAGCATCAAGAACATTTTGGCACATGTCGGACCAAAGTGTTCCCAAGGTGCACTAAGCCAAATTGGGCAGCGATTTTTGGAGAGCGATATCTTGGACCTTGTTAGGGATATCAAAGATCTATGAAGTGTAAAAGGACCGTCTTGGGAAGGCCTACATGCACATGGCTCAGTTGTGGGATATTCCACTTGGATTCCATTTGGTGACCCGATCTCGATTGGTGCAAAAAGTTGCATTGTTGCTCATTTGAAAGTTTCTCAAGGGTTAATATTTCAAACCATTCATTGTGGGAGAAAACCGTCAGCTCCATCATCTCCAATTGGCTGGGTAAATGCTAGTAGAGACCTTTTTTTTTCTCACGTAGCATCAAGAAGGTTCCAACGCATGTCAGATTGAAGTGTTGCCAGGGTGCACTAAGCCAAATTGGGCAAAAAATTTTGGAGAGCGATATCTCAGACCTCGTGAGGGATGTCACAGCTTTTGGAAGTGAAAAAGGACCATCTTGGGAAGGCCTACAAGTTCATAGCTCAGTTCTAGGATATTCCACTTGGATTCCATTTGGCGACCCAATCTCGATTGGTGAAAAAATTTGCATTGTTGCTAATTTGAAAGTTGCTCAATGGTGTATCTTTCAAACCGTTTGTCCTAGGACTAAACCATCTATTTTGTTAGCTCCAATTGGCTAGGTGAACCCAAATTACAATCCCATTCCACCCATGAAGATGCAAATAATGTCAGCAACCACCCCATCCCGAAGTGTCCCCAAGGTCTATTACACCTATTAGACCAATTGCGGTTACTGATGTAGACCAACCTAGAACACCAGTAAACTCATACAGTCCAACTGATCCATCTTCATCATAGGAACAACTCAGTAGAGGCAAAACAAGATCTCTAATCTTCTATGACTGTCACCTTACTAGAGTAACCTCATGACAGTCAAAGTTGTGTGAGGCTTAACATCATGAACTCTCTCCCAACTTACGTGTCCTCTTGGATTCGACCATCTCGTGGAATTTATAATGTTTTCTTTTTCATTTCTTAATAGTTTTAGATCCAACTAGGTGATTGTCCTCTGACAACATTGTCTTTCCTTTTGATTAGAGGAATGAAATAAGGGATCCATCTACTTTATGTGGTCTCTATGGTATGGGGATGGATCAAGGGGTTTTATAATATGTTATTAAAATTAAATATGTAGGAGCAATTGAAATTTTTCTGGTGATCACCAACTGAGATGAAGTTGCAGGTTTGTGGGTGCATAGATAGTAAGCCATGACTATAGAAACCAAGGATTGGGATTCATAAGGGTATTTTTTAATGTTGGAAGTTGTTTGTGCATGTCAAGTACATGGTGTAGGATCCAAGAGTTGGGTCTAAAAGTGAGTTTTGGCTTGGATTTTAGAAAGCCCCAATTGTAGGCTTGAATTGATGAGGGTCTTGTAGTTTGGGTGTTTTAAGAGGGTTTATGGCCAAAAAAGTCCATAATCCTTACATTTGAGACATATCTAAAGACTTTTGAAAAGTGCAGAGTCTGGGAGTAAGTACTTTATATAGTTTCTTTGTAAAGTGGGTCAATTAGGCCTAGGAAGGAAGGTTAGGCAGTAGTATTTGGGGTTGATGATCCAAAAAAACCACACCTAATTTTAATATATGTTAAGGGGGGGTAAAAAAGGGTATTTGAATCTACCATTACATTTTGGAGTTTTTTGGGATGTTTGGGCAAAACGTCCAAAAATAGGGAAAATAGGGCTACTAGTCCCATTTAGGCTTAAGAGTGAATTGGGGAGTCAAATCCATCATAGGGGATTGTGACCAGTTGGAGAAAGTGTGTAATTATGTTGGAATTTGATTCAAGGTGCTAGAGGCAGTGGGTAGGTCTTTTCATTCATGTTATGTAATTGGAGCCTATGGTGGATTTGGGGGTTCCTAGGGTCATTTGCTTTATCTTTGAAATCATAGACCTCTTAAAGACCTTAATAGTTCTCAAACCAATTTTATTTGCATCATTAGGGTATGCAAATTTGGAGTCTATTAGACTAGTTGTGGTCTATTACGCCTATTAGCCTATTACTATGGTTGGACAAAATATTTTGAGGGTAGTTGCTTTGGAAAAGATTAGGTATATTACACATGAAAACACATGACAAATATATAATATGGAAATGAACATACATTAAACACATGAAAAATATGTAGTATGGAAATATTACATACATACAACGCATCAAAAAGATATAATATGAAAATGAACATACATACATAAATACAATGCATGACAAAGATATAATATGAAAATAATACATACATACAACACATGACAAAGATATAATATGGAAATGATACATACATACATACATACAACACATGAAAAAGATAAAATAACCAGAAATGAACATGTTTTGTACAAAATGTGGCACATGTCATCTCAAAATATTTACGAAATCAATATATCTAGATATAATGTGGCATACACCATCTCAAAATGTGCCATATTGGCATCTCAAAATAAGAAACAACTACAAGTGTTTCTAGGACATCCTATTCTACTGGTGGATCATCAAAATTGAGCCTCTTCAAAGTAATGTTTGGCTCTGATGGATCCTGCATGAACACAAAAGTGAATCCCCAAGTTAGATTACTTAATTTATATGGTTTCTACAAATCAAAAATAAAAATTCAAAATCATAGTCAACAATAATAAATAAACAAATTATAAAATTGAGCTCTCATGTACCTCGCCTCTCTGTCTCCTCATGCGGTCAAGAATCCTAACATATGTCCTTGGTAGCGAAGGGGCAATGCCACCAATGTCCACTCTAACCTGAATATGTTTGCCAAAATGAGATTAATCTACGAGTTATACTATTTAATGTTAAATCCTTGGTAGCAAAATATATTTACAAAATAATTGAAATAACATTAAAACTTACCTGTGTTAAACTTTCTTCAGGCAATGTCGATTGGGTCATAAACGATACAAATCCTTGGCATTGTACCTCCCTCAAACTAGGGGTGACCTAAAAAAGTAAATCAGATACTTGATACAATCATGACTTGATCATATTATATATACTTGATAGTAAAATAAAAACAAATAAATTTATAAATATACGTACCGTAGGGATATCAATGTGAATTGAGATGCCCGTGACTCGACCATGATGAACCGGTCTCATGACATCATCAAACACCACCCTTCGTCAAATAAACCATGTAAATTAAAAATGAGTACACACAAGTGACAAGTATACATATGCATAAATAATTTAAAATACTTAATTACCTTTCCCTTGTCAATGCCTATTGCGTGAACCCCCTCACATTGCCCCCCACTGGTAGCTGGTGAAACCTGCATCAATATGTAATAAGATGATCATAAAAATTAGAAAACATGTATATAATATTATAAAAAAAGAAACCAATGAGTACATTAAAACATATGTACCGTGGAAGTGTCAAGGTAAAATGAAATGGCCGAAAGTATGGAGCCCTCCACCTGTGCCATCTCCTCCTCTATCATCAACTGAACATATATTGAAAACATAAAAAAACATAAGTGGGAACTCATTATAAGCAAATTCTACTAAAAATATGAATGTTTAAAATTAAATACAATGTGACAAGTTAACTATTTACTCTTACCGTAATAGTAGGATTCCATGACTCTGCATGCCCCTCCTTGTCTCTCCTATGATGCACATCTCCTAGAGGTGCTTCAGTGCATGTAGTGTCATGTGTAGTATTGTCCACCTTGAAGATGTAGTCATATGAATCACTATCATTCAGGGGACCCAAGAAAATTCTTGCACATAATGCAAGTGTGGGGCACACAAATATGTGAGCTCATGGAGGATGTGAAAGGGCTAGAATCATCAGCACAAGGAGGCAAAAAAATTGCACTCTGCCTAACCAGTAGATCACTCAAGGTATGAATGGCTATAATAGTCTGTGAGTCGACCTCAACAATAATATCAGGATGCTACACTATAGGAGGTGGAAAAATATCAGGGGGGACATATGTGCGAGATTTCACCCGATGTGCCCATGGCCTATCTTGAGGAGCACCTAAGCCTGCGCCTTGGTTCGGTCTCATGCTCCAATAGTTTACCTTGTGACCAAGCACAAATTCAGCATAAAATTTTCTTAATAAATATAATGGGACATCCAAATTTTTGTGGGGTGGTTGATCAAAAACCATCCACCAACGGTCCCAAAAGTGTTCACATATTGCATCATTTGTGCATCATTTAATTGAAAACTTGGGATTTTTAGGGTCCACTTTAATCTAGTTTTGGGATCCAAAAAAAGGTTACATATGTCATTTTTATATATATATAGGTTCATAACTTGATCATAATTAAGCCCATCATCAAAGTCGACGTGCATGGAATCACATCAAAGAAGCGCAACATTATGTTGCTCTATAAGTTTCTCCATGTTTTCAATAATGGATTTCAAGGTGGAAAACATAGGGATATTGGCATATGTTGTCTAAAATCCTCTTAGAATATTTATATTGTCTTCTATAAGATCCTCTAAAGGTCGAGGGTTTGAGATTGGTTGGTCTTTTGAAGGTGGGGAATTGTTTTCAGGTGGTTGCGAGTTGTTTGGAGGTGGCTCTAGATTGTTTGAGAGATCTTTAAGAGGGTTTTCTTATTGGTTTGAGTCCATGTCTAATTAAAATAAAAGCAAATATGCAATTATAATAAATTAAAATAATCATAAACAAAATAAATTAAACCTTAGTTTTTATATAAAAAAATACATATTTCAATTAAAAAACAACAAATAAAAAAACAACTTAAAAATTTAACGTACCTATTCAAATTGGGAAGAAATGTATAGTTGCCAAATTATATATGCGACCCCTTTAGGATATGAGATCTACCCATGCTCCATTTCACATTTTCACAATGAAAACTGTGAAACACAGCACGCAAGCCTAAATTAGTTTTACTGGCAAAAATAGGATGTCCAGTTTAAATTTGGATATCTGATAATATCGGATATCTGATATTATCGGATATTCAATTTTAAATTGGACATCCGATTTTATCAGATATATAGTTTTATATCGGATATCCAATTAGGCTTTTGCTTTGGATTTTGTTTTGGCCATGTGTACTAACACCTAGGCTTACTAAAAAGTCAACACGCTTTTTAGTGCGCTTTTGGATGAGTGAAAAGAGAATTTTTTCATATCGCTATTTTTTGGCATACCATGATCCTACACATACCCCTTTATCCATAATACCTAAGTACAACATGAGGATGCTGCAATATACTCTGATTCAACAGTAGACAGTGTTACAAAATCCTACTTCTTTGTTGACCAACCAACTAACCGGGAGCTAAGAAAGAATCCTCCGCCACTGGTACTCCTTATGTTTTCCAAGAAACCTTCCCAATTTGCATCTGTATATGTCATTAGTGAAAAATATGAATCTCTCGGATACCATATTCCCATATCTTCTATTCCTTTAAAGTATCTAAAAATCCTCTTCTAAGCCAAACTTATTCAATAACTCCTTCACATACTTGGATTGAGAAATGAAAATGCCTTTGTTGGTCTAACTTACTTGCAATCCAAGAAAGAAATTCAATTCACCAATCATGGAGATTTCAATTTCCTTTTGTATTTCTTCAACAAAATTCTTGCATAGATCATCTGCATCTCCAATATATCACATCTACATACACAACAACAATCAAAATTTTGTCTAAAAGTATCTTGAAGTATAGCTTGAACTGTCGGCCCAAACTTTCTTGAATCCTCGACTGCTTAGATATTTATCCAATATTCCATACTGGGCCCTAGGTGCCTTCTTTAATCCATACAATGCATTTTTAAACATGAAAACTACACTAGGATGTGATTCTGCACTGAACCCTTATAGTTTCTCAATGTACACTTCTTCGTTTAGTTCTCCATTGAGGAACACAAACTTGACATCCATCTAATAAACCTTGAATATTTTGAATGCTACAAATGCAAAGAACTCCTAATAGCTTCCATTCGAGAAAAAGGGGCATAATTCTCTTCAAATTTGATGCCTTCAATTTGTGAGTAACCCTTACATGCCAATCTCGCCTTGTTCCTCACAACCTTGTCATTCTCAGCTACCTTGTTTTGGTAAACCCTTTTTGTACCTATAATGGTGCAGGAGCACCCATGGGTTGTCTAAGGAAATATATTTTTTTTCAAATTTTTTTGTGCATTATGGAATTTTTGTTGTGTTTAGCTTAAGGTCATGTTGACCACAGAGTAGGTGCAATAGGGTTTAGTTCATTTTTAGTCTTAGGACTTTTGCAAAGTGCAATTAGGGCTAAGAAGTTGTAAAGCCTTCTGATTTGCACAAGGATGGTGATGATGTCATCATGAGGTCAGTAGGGTCTAGGTTAGGTTGGAATCATGTTTCAACCATAGTTAAGGTCTTTGGTGAAGTTTAATGAAGGATTATAATTTATTTAGTGAGTTTTACAAAAAATGTCAAAAAGTTGTAAAGTTGCATTTTGCAACTTTGCAACTTTGAAATGTTGCTCGGAAAACATTGTCAAGATTGGAAAACTCGATGAAAAAGAGCCATAAAGGTAAAATAAATACTACACCACCCTAATTAATACATGTGAGGACTAAGGTACAAGGTTGGACTCCCATTGTACGGACATATTTCTGAGAGATCAAGATTTACAGTTGTTTTGTGAGCATTTACTGTGTAATTTCATGACACTGGTTAGTTAGAGGATTCAAATTGGCACTTTAACTCATGAATGAAGTAGTGTACATGTTTTATTGATCCTGTGTCCCATTAGTTAGGATTTTTGTTCATTTTTATTTTCTTTTTGTAAATAGTTTGGTTTTTGCACTGTCACTGGGTTTGTCCAGGCAGTTTGCAGAGATGGGGTTCTAGCTCACTTTCCCACCATCCAATTGGTACGGCCCTTTGGGAATAGTGACTAGAATCCATATGTAAATACTATGTAGGAGATTTTTCCCTCAAGTGCAAAGGAGCTAATTTTAATGTCTTTCCCTAGGCGATCCAGTGGTGAGCCCGGCTAGGGAAGACCAAGTTGCAAAGAGCACAACTTACAAAGGTGCATAGCTAGAAGAAAAATTAATTTTGGGATTGGAAGATAGGAGTATTGAAATGATTTAGTGAAGAGGGAAGGTCAAACCAATACATTTACTTAGTGTAAACTTTCTAAGTTGCAGAGGAGCCAGAGAAAGCCTAAAAGCCCTTAATTTCACTCATTTTGAGTTAGGGCAATGTACGACAGGTGGTGACCCCAAGACCCCAAAAATACTTGAGGGGTAGGAATTTTAACCAAGAATAAAAATAAAATATCTAGGGTTATTTTGGATGAATTAGGTTAAAATCCCTAATTTCTCAGATTAGGAGACCTAATTGGGCTAGTAGCCTTTTAGGCCTATTTTGTGAAGATTTGACAAAATTGACTTATCAACTAAACTAGGTGGGACTCCTAACACCCCTAGTTGGTTGCATTGAAGTCTTTATGGACACCTCCACACCTCTATAAGACTAATTCAAATATTTTTAGGTTAAAATACTTTAAGGTGGTTTAAGGGCTATGGATAGTGTAGCAAGAATGCATCAAGTTTTGGCTTGATTTGGTGAATCTTTCTTGGTAGTTTGCACCGGGTCTCTGATAGTATCTTTTCATATGTGCATACTAAGGTAATTCTCTGGAGACCTGTTGTATAAGACCAAACTATCTCATCACTCTGTCATAGTAGTATGACATTACTATGTGACTAGAATGACCCTCTAGCAGCTTGTGTTGTTGTGAGTATCTCATCTGATGTCGTGTATTTGGCCACTTTGTCATGCGACAATATGGTCTCCATATCACATCTATGCATGGTACATGGTCTAGACATACCCTCTAGTAGAGGATATCTCTATGCTGCCACAAATCTCCTAGTGGATAAGCAAAGGCTCTAGGTGTGCCCGCATCTACCATCACAGGAACACTCTGTGCTTATGTACATGTGAAATGATCAAACAACCAAATCTATAATAGTGTGCATACCGTGAGACTCTCTCGCTGATATCTCACCAACTGACATAACTCATGGTATAGATGGGATATCATGTTGCAGCCCCACGTGAAGATGGTCCTATCACTCTCCATCTTATGTACGAGATGGGTAAAAGGTACTGGAAAGATTGTACCCTTTGTGTTGGGTACTACAACCAATGAAAGTATAAATAGCATAACCCTCCATACCAAGGGTGTCAGACCTGCCAGTATGGATGATAGGGTGATATGGTTTTCTTGGGTTTGCATTTGTGGAACCTGTCCTAGGCAATACTTTGCATCTGTGTGAATATCCTTAGGACCCCACTGTACTCTCAGTTTGACAGGATCGCCCCAAGCTAGAAGTTGCAAGATCTTGTATACATCCTCTAGTGTCATTGTGATCTCCCCTGAGGGAAGATGAAAGGAACATGTGTCCTCATCCCACCTCTCTATAAGATTTGATATCATGGCTCGGTGGAATCTCATCTGTGGTAGGAATGTTACCCAGTACAGTCCTACATCTCTCAGCAACTATGTCTCATCCTCATTTAGCACGGATAAATTCTCTCTGATGATCAGTAGTGGCCCTCCAAAGGGGTGCCCTCAGAGATAAACCAGGTCCTGTAAGCATAAAAAAACATCATATCAGAACTATAGAACCACAAAACTATATATCCAACTTGACTAGGTCAAGGTCGACCTTCCTGGGTCGGGGTCAACCTCACTCCAGGAAGGGTGTGGCCCTTCCCAGTTTGTGTCAACCTTAAAGGGTCAAGTTTGACATAACTGGGTCAGGGTCAACCTTGCCTATAAAAATAGGAATTTGAGATTATTGATATCAAAAATAGCAAACTTACCTAGGGAAGCAGTTGTCTTGTGGCCAGACACTATCTCAGGAGCTGCATTCGTGTCACTTGAAGTTCCTCTCTGCTCGACATCCTACTTTCTCTCCTAAACTCTGCAAATGGTAAGAATGAGGAGGTATGTTCTCTCTTCCCTTATTTATAGATAAAAATTAGGGTTTTTGTTAGGGTTTATTTAGGTTAAATTCAAATTTCCCTTCATATGCTTTTAGATAGACATTCACTCTTTTCATCATAACTTGAGTTCTGTAGCTCCATTTTCAGTGTCATCTATGATGTTGGAATAGAGATTCAGATACCTAATTCCTTGAATCTTTTTAGGAAGGTTAGGAATCCTTCTAAATGGTCTATGAAAATCTTTTCAACAGATTGCATATCCAGTGTATAGGGCTATCCTTATCACCCTGTTTCACCCTTCAAAAGTAGTAAGCTGAAACATGAGAGCATAAGGGGATATCTTCACTTCTCAATTTCATCTTAGTAATTCTTAGGTGGTTTATGGATTTTCATTAACCTTGTGTGCTGCAAGTTGAGGGTATTAACAGTTTCTTGCAAGATCTCTACTTTGAGGACTTGGCTATATCCTTTATATTTATTATGATGTTTTCTTACTTTAGCTTGCATGTTCACGTAGTGTCATATCTAAGATAAAGTGGGGGATAAATGTATCATCTTAAAATGGAAGCACTTCCATCTTGGTAGGTTTAGCACCCTCATTTAGTGTATTTACATGATAGATTTTCATTTAGGATGCATCTGCACTTGGTAATTCTTCATTTCTAGGTGAAATTAGGGTTAAGATCTTGAGGATTCTCCTTGATTTCATTCTTCATGGATCTATTTTCTAGATAGGACCTATGTACTTGTCCTCCTAGCCTTCATCACATTTCTTCTAGGCCCCTGTGCCCTTTTCTAGCACTCTGTTCTACTTTCCCATCATCCTAGTTTTGTTTTCCCATCATCCTAAGTCTCTGGATGACCTAGAAACTTCACTGGCACTCTAAGTTGACTATCCTAAAACCTCAGCATAGGGTCAAGGTCGACCTTGACCTTTGTCAGGTTTTGGTTCCCGCTTTCAAGTTTAGATCATAGTGGGGCGCTAAATTCAAAATTGGCCCCTAGATCCAAATGCGGAAAGGTTTTTATCCAAAATTTAATTAATGAATTTCCTCAGTTGGATATTATGATTGGACCATAATTTGAGGTCAAATTTTAATTAGGGGCCCTCACATTTCCCTAGGAGGCTTACCTTAAAATCTCTATATAAGCACTCTCTTTTTCCTTCATTGGACATGAGATGATGATGCAAGAATGCAAGAGGATGATATAGGAGGACAAGATATGATGATGCCTTGATGAAAGCAGGCATTTTGTGGAAAATTTATTGTGGAAATTCATTGGAGTAAGAAAGAGTTCTTCAATCCTTCCTTCTTCTTTTATCTACTATTTTCAACATTCAAGCATTCAAAAGATACAATCACGGGGTAGCAACTACAAATTGTGAGTTTGGTAGGAGTACTTTAGCCTTGGGGGCTTAGTATGCTTTCTTTATCATATTCAAATCTATGCATTTCTCTCTCATTTTAATTCATGCTAGGGTTTTGATTTAGAGGATTAGATCTTGGCATGGCACATTCAAAGCTCTTCCTACGAGAAACACACACATATTCTATTACATCCGACTATTTGTGGAGGTGGAAATCACCAAAATGGGGGTTTGACTAAGGCAAAACCCTATATAGCCACCCAAAAACACAATTTTCAGATATCTACAGTCATTTTTTTGGGAGTTGTAGAGAAAATTTGGATACCCTTTTCAGAAAACTTTCAGAATCCGCGAATAGAATTTCCATCAGAGCAATACAGGTCAAGGTCAACATAAAGGGGCACAATTATGCCTTCGTATTTAGGTCAAGGTCGTCCTGGCTCATAAAAGAAAAATATTTTTGGGTTTTCTCCATCTCTATGTTTCCATTTCAGAACCAGTTGCAAAATTTCCAAAAACTTGATATAGACACCAAAAAATAGGTATATCTAGATTTGCTATCTTATGAGGTATGTATTTCATTCTATCTAATTACATTATTCTTTGCAAACATTTCCAGATTTATATTCCTTATCATTAGAATTTCATGTATGTGGTTAATAGAGGTATAGGGTCTTATTTATGTGCAAACCCCCATTATTCTAAACCCTATCCATATTTCCCACCATATAGATTAAAATAGTGGTCCCCCTTGTTGATGTTACATTATTTGGTGAGACTCATCCTTGATAGGGCATATATTGTCCATGTGTTACTTGAGGTTATTTTGTAAATAGATTTTGTGGTGTCATTTGATGTGATTTTCAAACACAAGGAAAGACTGGAGGTTGTCGGTATTGATATTAAGGCCCTATATGATGATACCTAAAGGGTTGGAATGAAGGGTATTAAGTAACATTAGATTTCTATCCTTTCATTTTTTCACAATTTGATTGTCCAAGCGAATCATCACAACTCACATATCGACGTTTCTCTTAATTTTCTTGTGGCATCTTACCTAAATTTGACTAGGGTCCACCAAAGGGCATTCTTGTCACCACATTTGAAAAGGAGACTTTAGCTCCAGGTATATGCAATTTCGGAAAAGTCTGATTTGATCCTCCTAGAGGCACATTCAAAGGGTATGATGTGAAAAGTGGGAGACTTTATTAGACATTAACATTTGATCCTATAGGAGAGACAAAGGGCATACTCGTAGAGAATTGATTTTGTCCCATTGATTATTGAGTTCATTTGGGAACCTTTGATGAATCAGTATTAGGGTTGTAAAAAGTATCAATCAAAGCTTGATGGTTTTCTTTAGTTCCAAATGTTATTGTGTGGGTATTTGTATGGGTATCCTTTTAATATTATGATGTTGTTGGATCAATGCAAGGATTGGAGGTAGTGTTTGAGGTCAAGTTTTGATGTGTTTCTCTTGTGACCTTTCGGCTATGATGGGGTTCTTTGTAGTTCCTCTCACATTTACTTTTTGCATGACATCCCTATGGATGTGCCTTTGACCTTATATTTTGTATTGTGTGATCATGTTGGACATGTGTGAGGTTTGTACCATCAGGGTGATCTAATTTATGTCATAATTACTCTTTTCAATCAGGATTGCACCTATAGCTAGATACAAAATCTAGCCATCCTGTTGAAACATGGAAACATTCTCCTTGGTGGATGAGAGAATGAATCTCTAGATTCTAGGTCAGTTCCTGTTGGATTTGAAATATCACCTAATATTGACTTTTATGGCTTTGGGAAAATGGAGAAGGATAACTAGAAAGAAAATGAATAACTAACTAAAAGGGTGATACACGAAAATAGATTCAGATTTATCAGAATTGTAAGTCTGTACCTACAGGACACACATTACTAAATTTTGTAATGATTTTCACTTCTCAACACCTAGGATGGTTTAAAATTCCCTATTAGGGTTTGTTTCCACTAATGGTAGGAATTCAACCAACAAACAGGTAACTTCTGCAAAAGGTTAATTCTTTATAACTTAGAATAGGAATTTAGAGCAATTCACTAATCTATGCTTGAAAGGGATAAACACTTAAATGTAGAAAAAATTGAAAAGGATACATGAAAGAACTCAGAAAAAAATATATGAATAATAAGGTCAGCTTTACTATCTTCAAAATCTGCAAAATTGGTTACAAAATACAATAAAAAGTGCAAAGGAATGATATGTTCACTAATACAACTTTTTTCCCAAACTTTGAACCTCTATAAATGAATAAGAAGTTCAGTTATATAGCCCTCAAGGCTAATCTCGAAAATGAAATCCCCCCCCCAAAAAGTCCTCCTAAACAGATATACAACCCTAAATTTTAGGCCCAAATGATGCCCATAATGTAGCTTCCTAAAGGACCTCCATGACTTTAGCTCAATCCCTAAATTTAAGGCATAATTGATGCAAAAAATAAAGCCCCTAAACTTATACCTCCTAATATTGATATTTTTTGATTTATACTTTTATCATATATATCAACTTACAAAGGATATTATGAAAAACCCCAAGATATAACCAAAATACCTAAGATGTAATCTCAAAATATTAAAACCCTATTCCATAACAAGATCAACCCTAACCACACTCAATATAACAGCCACCCTAACGCACAACAAATAACCAAACTATAGCATACCCAACACCATTACCACTAAAGTCAATATGACCTAACTAATGCCAAAATATCAACCCATCGTGACATTTGGGAAGCTTGACGTGGTACTTTAGTTAATAGGGCATTAACTCCTCCATAGTACTATGGATGGGAAATTGCATCAAACTTAGCATATTGTATTGTTTTTAGTTATTTCACTTTGTAAATACACTACTTGGGAGAGATGCTAGGGTTTACAAAACCCTAGCTGTGATTGTGCCTCCATGTTGTGTTTTTCTTGGGCTCTCTGTGTTTGAAGCTCAGGCTTGACTGGAATCTTATCATGTGCTACTTGTGCATGGGCTCAAGCTCTACTTCTTTACCGCTAGAGTCAACTATTATTTACCTGCCATAATACATGTTGTTCTTCATGCATATATCTATGGTTGAAATCGAGTTCTTTATACTATGGTACTCAGACTGCATATAGAATGTGGACTCTCTTTAACTGGAGTTGACTCCCTTTGGACTTTGCATGGCATCATATGTCGAACTTGACCTTTCTTCTAAACTCGGCCTCCACTATAGTTTTAACTTATAACTTGAAGATAAGTTACCTTTCTAATCTCTTTCTTTGTTTGAATATGCTATAGTATTATTAATGTATCATATAGACTTTGTAATACTTGAGTCTTCTACTATTTATTATCTCTACCATGCATGATTTCACCATTTAGTTGATCTGGGTATCTTATTTCCAACAACCAATATTTTTGGGTTTTGTATCGTGCCCTATTTGCGCATGCTATTGCCTTCCTTTAGTTTGAATCGACCTCCATGCATTTGTATAGCTATTTATACTTGTATTTATTGTAGCTTTTGAGTTTGTAAACCTATGCATGTTGTCTGGAGTTTCTTATAGATGAACTCGAGCTTTACTTGGATTTGGTCTCTGCGGAAGCTATAGTTTGAACTGTGGCTTCTTTGCTATCTGTGGCTTACATTGAGTTGATATTATTGTTGTACTGTATGCTGTCACTTTTAAATAACAGTGAGTTATTATCTATAAAAGAACTTGGCCTTTGCCACCTGCTAAAAAGTCACCAAAATATGTAGCAATTGTTTCATTATGCTGAACTGTAAACATTCACTATCTCCACCATGTTTTTCATTATGGTGACTTCCATTGCTATGTTGTAAATGATTTTTCTAATAAGATCATGTTCTGTCTGCAAAATATTAACTATGGGGTTCGAGCACGGGCTCGTGACTCCCATAGGTAGTATTATGAAACACGAATTCAATTTTTCCTTATACATGCTTTACTTCTCCAATTGTATAGCTCTGTCATTTTTATTGATTTTGAATTTCATACCGTCATTCAAACATAAATAACAACATCCAATAATAGAATTTACATACATGTACATATACTGTTTACTGAACATACATCATAACCACATTGTTACTTACCTTACATTGCATATGCACTCTGTTATTTGATCATTATTTGGACATAGCACTTCTTAAAAAACATGTGTCATAACCCTGTTTTGATGATAAATTTTATGATCTTAGCAAAAAAATTTAACAGCATTGCTGTAATCCCTCTTCTCTTGAATATGCACTGTGAGTTGATCATTATAAAAAGCATGTTATAAATGGATAATATAGTTATTTATCCTCCTTTTGCACATGACCACTCCTCTCACTATTTTGATAACTTATAACATCAACACTAATATCCATTTCATTTCTGTATATGCATATTGGTAAAATAGATATCATTTTGTTCCATCTACATATGCATGTTACTTCATAACATCATTACTGTACTCTAATGCAATCAATCATTTATTTCCTTTTCTGCACATCTCTTTCTGTCCTTTTTGATCTGCATTCTTTATTCAATATGCCTATCCTCCTCATTTTTTATTGTAAACATACATGTTACTGCTTTGCTGTTATCTATCTTTTTCAATATAACCATATCCAGAATAGTACTTAGGATAAATATTTGCAATGTTTACATGATCTTCTAAACAGAACTTAAATTTTTAAATATGCTTTCCATTTTTATGAAAATGCAATAAGATTTCTTGTATATGCATGTTATAACAGAAACTTTACTGTCATTCCCTCTTTGTTGATTTCATATGCATAGTTCTTGATAGGATTACATAGTATTCAGTCTTGCTTTGTATAATGATAAGGTATAGTATTACCTCATTTTTGATTTGCAAGTTTATTCCTTGTTAGCTGTAACACTCTTTCAATTAGGAACACTCATCTTTTACTGCATCATTTTATTTCATATGCATCTTTTAGCACAACATTGCTATTATGTATGTATGTATCCTCTTTTCTTTCTGAACTTATGAACTATTGCATCTTTAATCTAGTGAGGTTCAAGAACGGGCTCGTGACACCCACTATATTCCCCTTTTCTCTTCTATAACTTGTGAACTCTTGCATTGTGTTTCTTTCTATATTTAATCTCACTTGCTTGCACACACTACCAAGTCCACATGTTAGATTAGTAGATACAATCAATCAATCAATGTTTGTATGTAAATGTCATGTGGAATGACATTTATGTATGAATTTTGGTTTGTTGGTTGGGTTTACTAATCTAATGTGTTGATGCTCTAAAAAAGTTTCTCAGGTACAAGACCCAAGTCCCTTTGATTCTGATTTTTTGATTTCCTAAATAGAAACTCCTAAATAATGCAGAATGACAACTATATGCAGTAAAAGGTTTCATAGAATTATGTCCCTTTGATACTTTATTTAGTTATTGCAGATGCATATTTTTCTATTGCATTAATGTTTTTATAAATGTATAGTTCTGAAGATTATTATTGTAGCATGCTATTTTAGGTATCTATCTATTTCTTAGATCCAATTTGGATCTAACTATTTTCTCTCTCCTTGATGTAGGATAAAACCAGAAGAATATTTAAGACAGAGACAAGGCCAAAGACAAGGTTAAAGATATGCAGATTCAGATGATGTAGTTACTCAGCTCCAACATGCAGAAGACCTCTTAAAGGCAATGCATGGATCCCTAAACCTTCTTTATGCTCCTTTCTTACTTTTAGAATTGTACATCTTCTCTAAGTTTACAATATGAAAGATGTAACCTATGAAGGAATACTCGTTTATTACATTCAATTTGAATGTTCAATGTAATGATCAATTATAAAATTGAAAGTATGAATCTGATCAATAATTAGAGAACAATATCAGTGTTAACATGAATGCAAAAGCAATGTATTTTGTCTTCATTATCTGAATAGTAGTATTGAATAGGTGTACCTTTATGCAACCTTTTGTTGTTTTTAGTTGTCATGCTGCATGTATATTTTATCTTCTGAATGTAAGCAATTATGCAACTTTGGACAACAACTATCAAATCCATAATTCAATGTAAAACAATCTCAATTTACCAATTTAGTGTGCAACTAAAATTTTAACATTTTTTGGCGACCTCTTAGGGGTGTTTGCCTGCTGAACAAAAATCAGACCAGTTGCCTGCTGAAAAAAATCAGACCAGTTGCCTTTTGCTTATCCATTGGACCAGAGTCTTCAACTTTAGGAACAACTGAACTTCTCAAACTAAACACAAACTACAAACTAATAACTGAAACTAAAACTGAAGTATGTCCCAAGGATGTTACTATTGTACTCCAATGTCATTGCATGGATGAAATGCTTATGATATGGGGCAGCGGAATGGATTCCATGCCTTGTATGATATGTATCTTTTCATTTAATGATGGTGAAGTATAACAGTGTTGTCCTTGGTTTCTTCTACCACACAACTAAAACTGAAAACATGTGCTAACAACACTTAGAGAAAGCAAACTATAACTGAAAACTTCTAGTCTACCCTAATCTAATAAATCATAAAAACCCCCGGATACATCTATTAATGGGCTGATTGATGTAGCTTCCTTTTCTCACCAACAACAGATGAGATGCATGCATATAGGCAACTGAAAATGTATGCAATATAACTTGAAAGATCTGAGACTTCTGCAGCATGTCCTAAAAATAAAAGACCAGATCACATACCTCTTGGAATTGATTAGTATCAATGTATATTTGAGGTATATAAACATGTTGGATCTGCTGTTCTATAATTGGAATCTTAGGAATAGGCCCCATTCTGGAAAGATGCCTGATTGGGTAGCCTCTTGTAATGATAAACTCTGGGTTTATGCTGCTGGGCTCAACTCTGTTGAGTATCTCTTGGACCACTGTAACAATTTCATGATCAACTATATTTGATCTATGAGGAAAAATAGGCTGAGACAATATACCAATGTTTTGATGATCAGAAGCTAAAATCTCCTCCTCAACGTCCACTGAATTGGCCTCGATATGAGACCCTTGATATTCCTCATGAATGCTTCACTCCTTGACTAACATCCCATCCAATTCACATCTAAGCTCTTTCTCATGACAACTTGCCAATTCTGCTAGCTCTTTGTTACTAGAAGATAAAGGATTTTCATGAGATTTAGTATCTATCGTATGTCCAACATCTTGTTGTACCTGATTTTCTTTATGAAGAGATGGATGAAAGTCATCTAATTCTACCATAAATACTTCAAGACCATCCCAAAAGTCAGCTTCATCATCATAACTTTCAATATTGCATGGAAGAGGATTTATATCTACCTTGTTGTTGCTGTCATGCATGATCAAAACACCAAA
The DNA here is from genome assembly GCA_018584345.1 of Thuja plicata. NCBI lineage: Eukaryota > Viridiplantae > Streptophyta > Pinopsida > Cupressales > Cupressaceae > Thuja > Thuja plicata. Next base: position 1,910,364 of record MU228316.1, on the reverse strand, counting down.
ATCTTGAACTTCCTCTTGCTGTCCTATTGATGATGTGAGTGAAATATGAATTTCCCCTTCCTCATCACTGACAAAACCTGGGAGTTAATCAAACAAAATAGGTGAAATTTGAAAAATGTCAGCCCCTTCATCATTAAGAACCCATACCTCTATATATTTATCCTCCTTGACCAACATTCTATCAAGATGATCCTCATATTGTCATTGATCACAATTTGCCAAATCTATTAGCTCATATATATTCTCCTTATTGACAAAACATGAAGTTTGTTTTAACAATTCAGATGAGCTCTCTTGAGTGAGCTTTTCATAAGGCTGCAATTGGTCTATAATAGGTTTTTGTGCTAGAAGGATATCACTAAAACTTGGGAATACAAGTTTAATTGGCTCTTCATTTACAGGTTCTTGGAACATGGTAGTACACCAACTTGGGAATTTACATCCAAGAGATTTAGGAGACTCACCTTGCTGAAAATGCATGAAGCTTGGAATTTTACACTCAGGAGCCTCTTGTTCAGCCATTTGTAATATCAACTCTACTCAATTAACAATAATTTGACGATCAAGCTCTTCTTCCCATTGTTTCATTTTCTTCTCATATAGTTGATCCTCATTTCCTTTCTCTTGATTTGGCTGAACAAGCTTTCTAGGCTCATAAAAATTCTTCATTTTGACAGAGCTTGAGTTTTGAGGCTAATTGGAAATATCTTCATGTTGATTAGGCATAAAATAGTCTCCTTGGAACTGGTTATAATTCTAAGTTTGCTGCCACTTAGTTTGAGCATGGGGGGGCGGGTGGTAAGCATGATGAGCTAGCTACTCTTTAATATCTTTTTTCTTCCTTTGAGCCCATGATCCTTCTTGTTGGAGAGCCTTCTCATAAGCCTCTACAAGGGCATATTGATTTGGGGCATGCTAGATATATCAATAACCTATTATGGTATGGTAGCTTGGAATAAAAAATACCTTCGGATGATTCTCATATGGCTGTTGCTTAACCCATTGAACATTATTCTCATGATATGATGGTGAGTATCCTAACTTTCCATAATAATTTGACATTTCTAATCATGTAATGAGCTGGAAATTTGAATATAAAAAATGATTTGAAAAATACCAGCTCTTGATCTTCTGAAACCAGTAAATTTTTTCTGTAGAGTCGCCAGGTGTGTGTTTGAATCCTACCTCCAAAGAATTAAATACCATTTTGCACACCAAGACAACAATAATAATGAAGCTCAACCAAACTGTGAAACAGTTTGGTCCCACTGGGTGTGCCAAAAAATGTTGTCAATCAGGATTGCGCCTATAGCTGGGTACAGAATCTAGCCATCTTGTTGAAACATGGACACATTCTCCTTAGTGGATGAGAGAAAGAATCTCCAAATTCTAGGCTAGCTCCTATTGGATTTGGAATATCACCTAATACTGAATTTTATGGTTTGGGGAAAAGGGAGAAGGATAACTGGAAAGAAAATGAATAACTAACTAAAAGGGTGATACACCAAAATGGATTCAGATTTATCAGAATTGTAAGTCTATACCTACAAGACACACATTACTAAATTTTGCAATGATTTTCTCTTCTCAAGACCTAGGATAGTTTAAAATTCACTATTAGGGTTTGTTTCCACTAATGGCAGGAATTCAACTAGCAAACATGTAACGTCTACAAAAGGTTAATTCTTTATAACTTAGAATAGAAATATAGAGCAATTCACTAATCTATGCTTGAAAGGGATAAACACTTAAATGTAGAAAAAAATGAAAAGGATAGATGACAGAACTCTAAAAAAAATATGGGAATAATAAGGCCAGCTTTATTATCTTCAAAATCTGCAAAATTGGTTACAAAATACAAGAAAAAGTGCAAATGAATGATATGTTCACTAATACAACTTTTTTACCAAACTCTAAACCTCTACAAATGAATAAGAAGTTCAGTTATATAGCCCTCAAGGCTAATCTCAAAAATGAAATCCTCCCCCCCAAAAGTCCTCCTAAACAGATAGACAACCCTAAAGTTTAGGCCCAAATGATGCCCATAATGTATCTTCCTAAAGGACCTCCATGACTTTAGCTCAATCCCTAAATTTAAGGCATAATTGATGCCAAAAATAAAGCTCCTAAACTTATACCTCCTAATATTGATATCTTTGATTTATAATTTTATCATATATATCAAATTACAAAGGATATTACAAAAAACCCCAAGATATAACCAAAATACCTAAGATGTAATCTCAAAATATTAAAACCCTAATCCATAACAAGATCAAACCTAACCACACTCGATATAAAAACCTTCCTAACCCATGACATATAACCAAGCTATAGCATACTCGAAACCATTACCACTAAGGCCAATATGACCAAATGGATGCCAAAATATCAACCCATCGTGACATTTGGGAAGCTTGTCATGGTACTGTAGTTAATAGGGCATTAACTCCTCCATAGTACCATGGATGGTAAATTGCATCAAAATTAGCATATTGTATTTTTTTTAGTTATTTCACTTTGTAAATCCACTGCTTGGGAGAGATGATAGGGTTTAGGAAACCCTAGCTATGATTATGCTACCATGCTATGTTCTTCTTGGGCTCTCTATGTTTGAAGCTCAGGCTTGAATGGAATCTTATCATGTGCTACTTGTGCATGAGCTCAGGCTCTACTTCTTTACCGCTCGAGTCAACTGTTATTTACTTGCCATAATACATGGCATTCTTCATGCATCTATCTATGGTTGAACTCGAGTTATTTATTCTGTGATACTTGGACTGCATATAGAATGTGGGCTCTCTTTAACTAGAGTCGACTCCCTTTGGATTTTGCATGGCATCATATGTTGAACTCAACCTTTCTACTGAACTCGGCCTCCACTACAGTTTTAACTTATAACTTGAAGATAAGTTACCTTTCTAATCTCTTTCTTCATTTGAATATGCTATAGTATTATTAATGTATCACATAGACTTTGTAATACTTGAGTCTTCTATTGTTTATTGTCTCTACCATGCATGATTTGTCCATTTAATTGATCTGGGTATCTTATTTCCAGCAACCAATATTTTTGGGTTTTGTATTGTGCCCTATTTGCACATGCTATTGCCTTCCTTTAGTTTGAATAGGCCTCCATGCATCTGTATAGCTATTTATACTTCTATCTATTATGGCTTTTGAGTTTGTAAACCTATGCATGTTTTCTGGAGTTTCTTATAGATGAACTCGAGCTTTACTTGGATTTGGTCTCCATTGAAGCTGTAGTTTGAACTGTGGTTTCTTTGCTGTCTGTGGCTTACATTGAGTTGATATTACCATTGTATTGTATGCTGTCACTTTTAAATAATAGTGAGTTATTATCTATAGAAGAAGTCGGCCTTTGCCGCCATGCTTAAAAGTCACCAAAATGTGTAGAAACCATTTCATTATGTTGAACTAGAAACATTCACTATCTCCACCATGTTTTCCATTATGGTGACTTCCATTGCTATGTTGTAAATGAGTTTTCTAATAAGATCATGTTCTGTCGTCAAAATAGTAACTATGGGGTTCGAGCACGGGCTCGTGACTCCCATAGGAAGTATTATGAAACATGAATTCAGTTTTTCCTTATACATGCTTTACTTCTCTAGTTGTATAGCTCTATCATTTTTATTGATTTTGAATTTCATACTGTCATTCAAACATGAATAAAAACATCCAATAATAGCATTTACATACAATGTTTACTGAACATACATCATAACCACATTGTTACTTACCTTCCATTGAATATGCACTCTGTTATTTGATCATTATTTGGAAATAGCACTATTTAAAAAACATGTATGATAACCTTGTTTTGATGATAAATGTTATGATCTTAGCAAATTTTTGTAACAACATTGCTGTAATACCTCTTGTCTTGAATATGCACTGTGAGTTGATCATTATAAAAATCATGTTATAAATGGATAATACAGTTATTTATCCTCCTTTTGCACATGATCACTCCTCTCACTATTTTGATAACTTATAACATCAACTCTGATATCCATTTCATTTCTGTATATGCATATTAATAAAATAGATAGCATTTCATTCCATCTACATATGCATGTTACTTCATAAAAAAATTACTGTGCTCTCATTTTTTTAATGCAATCAATAAATTTATTTCCTTTTTTGCACATCTCTTTCTCTCCTTTTTGATCTGCATTCTTTATTCAATATGCCTATCCTCATTTTTTATTGTAAACATACATGTTACTGCTTTGCTGTCATCTATCTTTCTCAATATAACCATATCCAGAATAGTACTTAGGATAAATATTTGCAATGTTTACTTGATCTTCTCAACAAAACTTAAAGTTTTAAATATGCTTTCCATTTTTATGACAATGCAATAAGATTTCTTGTATATGCATTTTATAACAGAAGCATTACTGTCGTTTCCTCTTTGTTGATTTCATATGCATAGTTCTTGATAGCATTACATAGTATTAAATATTGCTTTGTATAATGATAAGGTATAGTATTACCTCATTTTTGATCTACAAGTTTATTCCATTTTGGTATATCAACCTTTTAGTTAGTTATTCATTTTCTTTCCAGTTATCCTTCTCCCTTTTCCCAAAACCATACAAGTCAGTATTAGGTGATATTCCAAATCCAATAGGAACCAGCCTAGAATCCAGAGATTCATTCTCTCATCCACCAAGGAGAATGTTTACATGTTTCAACATGATGGCTAGATTATGTATCCAACTATAGGCGCAATCCTGATTGACAACAATTACATCAACAAGCTATTTATGCCTATGCCTAGTTTTGAGGACCATTTTGTTATGGATTATTGTATACCCAATTATTGATGCCTTTCTTTGGCCTAGTATGCTTATTATTACTCCTATGTGATTGGTTTAGCTGATCTTGTGATACGGTGACCATTCTCGTGTTATGGTTTTATATTGGCATTGTGAGATGCACTCAGTTCAGTTGACTCTTGTGTTCATCCCAAGATTACAGTTGTGGGTATCATTGGTACATGCCTTATTGGGATTTTATGTGATTTGATGGTTTCATTGAGGTATGTGCCAGTGGTTACCTGATTTTGATTATTTATCCATGTGTTTTTATCTGTTGGTTGCACTGTGTGATGCATTTGATTACTGCCCTTCTATTTTGGTTACTGTAGTATTGATGATTTTATACTAGTTTATAATGCATTAGTATTTTGATCATATATGCATGATGATACCTAGTATATTTTTCAATCAAGATTATTAATTATGTTACCAAGATGATGTAATTGGAATCCTTGATTATTGTGCCTCTTATGCGGTTGGATAATTTAGTTATTTACTTTCACTGATTATGCTCATATGTTGTAAAATAAATTATTTAAATGCTTTACTATATCGCACAATTGTTATGCATTATGCTCTTTGAGCATGTACAAAGTAATATGAAGTCGTAGTCACTCATTTCTGAGTACTGGACACATTCTGCCTAAGTTGTAGGATTTGAGTGTCTATATCCCGGATAGTGGCACAGGAGATAGTAGCTTTATCCTTACATTACTAAGCCAATATCATTCCTATATGAATGATGTACCCATTACTATTATATTATCCCTCTGGTACATGTTGGTAAATTTGGATTTCATAATGCATTTGTGAAAGACTAGTGATATGTTTATGCATTTAGAGTTCCCGCAGTTGTCGTGGAAGGAATTTAATTAAATACTGATTTTCATGTGTTTGGGGAATTTTATATTTATTTACCGCTAATTTTCCATAGTTGGATTCCAAATATATTTGGGATCAATTTAATTAAATTTTGGGGAAAATTAAATAGTTCACTTAGAATATTTAAGTGACCTATTTTAAAATTCACTTTGGAAAATTGCTTTTATATTTTGAAGTTGAGTTCATTTGACTCACTTCCAACTTCCAAAAATAAGGAATTCGCTCCAAAACCTCGTGGAGAAATTTGATTTTTATTTGTTTGGAGTGATTGGGTCATCTTATTTTTGTGGGTAGTGGCTTGTTAGAATCAGGTTTCCATTGTTATTATTCACGTGGATCCATTCTAGATTTCATGTCAAATTTATTTTTTTCCACTTTTTTTAGGTTTCTCCTATGGCTACGAGGTAGGGCTCTTATGTTTTTGATCAATCATTGTCTATTTATGTTGGTTTTTTTTTTCCTTTTTCTTCATGGGATGATAGTTAGTGATTTCCCCTCACTAGTACATTTGAGACCTCTTTTTGATGGCTATGCATTGCAACTACGTCACTACTCCATCGAGAAAGCGACATAGACCGGTGTTGCATTTTTGGTGTCAAAATCACCGACGGTAGCTGTCTATTGTTATTGCAATGGTCATGACCGTCGCAATATGCACTGGCTATGAGGGTTAGTATGTCATCATTATGAGTGTCATTATTACGACAAGTATGTGATGGAGATGTTGTACATGCGACGTCCACCTGTCAGACTATTCCAACATTTGGACGTCGCGTGTATTGTCCTAGCATCGGTCGTCCATTAGATACCACCACAATTGTGATGGTATGCTATGTTTTAAAAAAAAAAATATTTGTCGTGTTCATGGAGTGGGACCTTAAAATATTGAGCTTCTCTTTGTTTTGAGAATAGTTTAACATTCTCTACTTAACATGGTCAACCACGTGAAGTTGGAAGCTCATCTGGCCCCTCCTAGGAGTCTCATATGACCCTTTACGACACTTTAAGATCTCTAAGATGTAATCTTAGGGATTGTAAAGGGTCATAAGGGATCTTGGGACACAACAAATGAGAAACATAAATGTAGGCATCATGGTCACAATTGTTTGGAGACACAACATAATTGAGTTATATACCCAGCCGATGCAACACAACCACTACTCCTCCAGTTCTAAGTTGGCACTGTAGGATCCAAAAACTATAGATAAGGAATAAATTTAGAGAACGAAGGAGGAGGGCCATAATGACCGAAATAATATGGGGATCCTGTATATGCTGGAAACCTACCTGTTGGGAGTATGCTCAGACATGCAAACATTAGAGATATACATCAATAAACTACATTACATATCTAAAAACATACTCTAAAACAAGACTTCCACCATAACCTCAGATGAGCTGAACAAGGGCACCCAATGCCTTGTTGATTTGCTCTTAGAGATGCTATGTGGGTGTGCTCTCCCAACACAATATCAAAAATCCCACTATGATAACAATGCAAGCTAAGAGAGTGAAGAACTCAATAACAAGTATGAGGAACTTGTCTCAAGCCATCACAATGATGAAAATGCAAGCTTTAAACTAGGATGCTAATGCAAGATTTAACTAAGAAAGTAGAACTATGATTCATTCCATATTAAACCTAAGATGTGATATCTAGATTCAACCATGAAATAACATGAAAATGAACTAAGATGACTATGAAATGCTAAATTGCTTAAGAAATCCTAGAAACAAACTAGCATGATAACAATGCAAAAATAAGAGATGATTTACTCTTGAGAAAGACCTCTATTTATAGAGTTTTTGGAGGAGAGAGAGGGCTTGGATGAGGTGGAGCTCATGTGGCATCCACATAGGTGCCACATGAGGGACACATAAGCCATGCAAGAGGCCCACTTT
>MU228316.1:1855683-1869670 GCA_018584345.1 Thuja plicata | reverse complement strand
GCGTCATTGATGGATACATGTGTCTATCCATAAACACTTGTGCAAAAGCTTTTTCTATCTCTTTCCCAACTAACTCATATTCCTTGTTCATAATATGAAGTGTTCTTGTCTTAGTTCTTAGATGAGGTTTCACCAGATCTAACAGAATTTCCTTCTCATCATGTGAGCATACAGGGATAATATTATCCAATGTTTCTTCTCTTATCCTCATATCTTCCTCAACTGCATGTCTCTTCATTATTTCCAGTATGTTCCATAACTTATCAGGTATCACTGTCTTGAGTTCTAGAACTGATTTCTTGAACTTAATCATATGAGAGATGATCATAGAATGTATCTTAGATTTATCTATCTCTTGATACTTGTCATAAACCTTAGCAAGTGTGTCTAGTCTTCCTTCATTAACAATCCCATTCTTTAAGACATTTAGACTAGGTCTGAATCCTACTCAGGAGGAGCTTGAGTATTTCTTACTGTGCTCCGTGTAGTTCTTAAGGATGGGTGACCTGTGGGCGCTTGCTTCCTTCCTCTAGACTTCTTTCTTGGTAAAGAAGGTGGCGATGAGTCTAGGTCAATGGTGGTAGAGGGCGCAAAGGTGCTCTCTACTTTCTTCTTCTTCTAGATGTCTTCAGTCTTCTCAAGTTCTTTTGCAATCTTAGCTTCCTTGGCTTTATCTAAGTCTTCTTGAGTGATTCCATGAACTCTTAGGATGCTAGATGTAATTTTGGATGCCTTCCTTTTGTTATCAGCACTATATAATAAAAAATCAACTTTATTAGTATAATACAAAATCAAATTTATTAGTCTTCTCTCTGTAAGTGCCCCACCTGGGCTCATTAGGATCTTTGGGCGTAGACAAGAGAACTTGTGCATATCCTTCTAACACATGTTCCTCCACTTCATAACCAAGTGTGTGAATCCATTTGGTTCTTGGTTCAACTGCCTCCATACAAGTGCAATATGTTTCTACCATGAAACATATGGTCTCCTTATATTTATAAACTATCTTCTTAGATAATCTAAACCTTTTCTGCATCTTGATCTTGAATGTTTTAATATCCATGTCCATGGCATCTTTCATACTGCTCTTTGATGTGGCTTTAAGTGAAATCTGAGACATTGTAGGTTTGCTTCTATCTAGGTAATGATTTGCAACCTTACCAACAATATGGAAGTATAAGTAGATGATCAAAGACCCAAACCTGAATGTCTTGTTCTTGTCATGCTTGATAACTTGAATGTTGTCAATCAATTGAGCGCGCAATATCTCACATAGATTGTACTGAGTGTTATCCTTCACCATTCTTATAGCTGCTAGAACTATGGTTGCTGACACACTATTTATTCTGCTTGCATGCTAGAACTTGTAACCAAGTATCATAGTTAGAAGCTTTATGTCATCTTCCTTGATAGGATCAACTGTCATACTGTGCTTGTCACTTCTTGATAAACAAACTTGTTCAACTTGCTTCTTGACATCCCTGCCCGTAGGAAGAACTGGTCTAGTCTTAGGAAGTCCTATTAATTCATGGATTAGGTTAGAGGTGATGCGGACAGGAACCTCACCAATCCAGAAAAGGTCATCATGTATTCTGCTCAGTAAAATCTTCACCCATTCTGGCTCATAAAACCCGTGCGCATTAGAGTACTCAAATATAGGGTTATCAGTCAGATGTGCAAATTCATCCTTGAATGAGTAGTCTAGTTTCATCATGGATCCCATAAGAGTGGCTATGATGTTGTCTCCTACTGTTTCCTTCTTGTAGTAGATGTATGCGTGGATATCTTCCACGTGCACGACTCTGAGTGGAGTTTTGGAGAATGCTCCTTCAACATTATCTAGAATGGACTTGAATGGATGCTTCTTAAAGACAAATCTCTTCCTCTCAGTAGTGTCAAAAATAACTAGGGTTTCCATACTTACTTGGAACTTGATTAAGTAGGGTTTCATGATAATTCAAAATGGCACGACTTCTAGGGTTCCGTTTCAACTTCTTATCCGTTTACTTAACCACCGCAAAATCTGTTGTGCTTCCATGCTTTGATGCTCAGTGCTCCTGTGCTCTCCAAATTTTGTAATCTCAAATGCAAATGTGAAGAAGATCGAACATTTACATGTTTTTATAAAGGTTACTGCATTTAATGTTTGCAACCGTACACAGTTTTCATAGAGAGTTCCAAAATTAGTTTTGAATGCATTATAGACAATGCGTGTATGCATACTGCTATATCATGTGATCATAAGCATGAATCCATAGGTGCATACTCGGAGGTGAGTATACCAGCCGCGCAGGGGTTCCGAGCTAGAATAGCTCCCCCTAAGACCAAGAAGGCCTATTCAACCAGAAATAGAGGATGTGTCCACTATGGATGCATCAACTACTTTTTTCTCTGCATTGTCCTTCTTTACTTCAACCCAAATTTTACTTGAATCTTCTTTTTCTTGAACAAACTTGACTTCTCCTTCTTCTTCAAATAGTGATTTCTTGGGATCATCTTGTTTTTGAGTTCTGGATCTACAAAACCTTGAGATGTGTCCAACCTTTCCACATGTGTGAAAAATGATAGGAGGTATGATGTTCTTGTTCATCATGTTGCACTACTTTGGTGTGTGTCCATTGTAATTACATATTTGACATGTAATGTTCTGCAAATTTCTTTGAGGCTGATTTCTTTGATTGTTTTGATTCATTTTTCTCTGATTCTGCTGTGACTGATTTCTTTGATTTGTTCTAGAATGTATAACCCTGTGACCAAACTTATTACAAGAGTAACAATAACCATTGAAAGGTCTTACCTCTTTGCAATCTCTTTCCAAATGCCCATGTTTATTACATGCATAACAAGTTCTGTTAACTTGCTTGATTTCTCCTTTAGGTGGATCTATTTTAGTCTCTGCAAAATTTTCATCATTCTTTGCTTCTGAAGATGCTTCATGTGCTTTCTTTCTTTCTTTCAATGAATTGATTTCAACTTGTGCTACACTGTATCCAAGACCAGTAGTACCGCCTCTTGGCTTTTGTGTATTGAGCTGAGATTGAAGTGAATCAAAACTTATATGGAGTTTATCAATCTTATCCTTTGTTTCTGTTAATTCAGATTCCATCTTTTTCTTTATGTTCTCCAATTTCAAGACTTTCATGTTTGCTTGCAAAAGTTCATCTTCTAATTGTTTGCTTTCATTGATCTTTTCTTCAATAGAAATTTGATTGTCTATTAGTTGTTCATCTAGATTTTCAATTTTATCTTTCAGAGACATGTTCTCTTCATTCATCTTTTTGATCATTTTCCCTAAATCACTTGTAGAGCAATCTTTCAAATCTTTTCTCAATTTATTGATAAGCATTTGTGAGCCATCAACTTTCAGTCTAAGTTCTTCATTTTATTTTTCAGATCTATCAAGATCTTCAAGAGCTACTTCAAGATTATTTTTCAAATGTTTTTCTTCTGCAAAGTCCATGATTTCCTCAAGTGGTTAAAATTTATTTTAGAGGACCAGAGATCTGATACCAATTGTTAGAAACACTGAGAGGGGGGGGGGGGGGAATCAGTGTCTGTCTATTAATTATATTNCTCAAGTGGTTAAAATTTATTTTAGAGGACCAGAGATCTGATACCAATTGTTAGAAACACTGAGAGGGGGGGGGGGGTGAATCAGTGTCTGTCTATTAATTATATTTCAGCACTTTAAACACAAATCAAACATACATTCAATGAAGCTTAGCACAAGAACTCATAAAACATGATATGATTACGGGGAAACCTTGATCAGAGAAAAACCCCAGTGGGAATTAGTACCCACAAATATTGCACTAGTATAATGAACTTGTTAAAGTTCCTTTTCCTTGTTAGGAGCAGTCTTTACAATCCAAGTACAATGAACCTATTAGGAGTCTATTACAAAACCCTGTTAAAGGTATATGGCTCACTTCCTAAGCTCACTTCCCAATAAGATGAAGGCTACAACCTTCTGATAGTTGATATACACTATATCAAAAATGAACTGTTGTGATGACACTGTTGTCTTATCAGTTCTGTTTATGCGCAGATGCTCTTACTCTCTTAAATATCTTTATCTCATACTGACTTCATTATACTTCTCTTCTATGTCTTTCTCATGCATATAATTTGACACTTGTAATATACATTTACATTACATATTTATATGTTCATGTCCAAATAGACGCGACTCAAAACAAGACTATAGTCAGCCCTAAAAACATAATACACAACGCTTCCAAAAAAATTGGCTTAAGTGTGTTTACAACAATACTAAAGACATCATTACAAACATATAATCAAAGGCACTTAGCCTTTACACAACAAAATAATTCATGTTGATCCAAAAGTTGAAGTCGGCTACATGCTCTGTTTCCTAAACTGCAGTAGTACTGTTCTTCTTGTATCTTCTCTGTACTATCATTCCATACCACACGTGTATGGAATTAGTATGTATAAATCACATAGAACATATGTCTGAACACGCATACTCTGATTCAAGCTCTTGCACATGCGCTGATGTGTTGATTGTTGTATAACTCTGTCTGTCCTATTTTCCATACTTAGTCATTTTATCTTCTAAGTTATCTTTGACATAAACTTAATATGACTTTGTTTCCATAATGAAAACACAAAATAAGTCATGTATCATCTAGGAGTCAACTTTCCAACAATATCAACAAAACAAATAAAGAGAGATCAAACACTTCACACAATGCCTTGAAGGTAATAGTAACGATGCCCTAGCTCTCAAATCTTGCGGGTCATCAAGCATTCCAAATGCAAAGATGTAAACAATGCCAGTACATATTAAATAGTGAGCTCATAAAAAATGCATGATGCCCTAGCTTGCAGCCCGCGATCCATCAAGACATTTCCAGTATTAACAATGCCAACAATGCCAGTATTAACATTCATATTGTGCCATTAAATCAACAAATGCCATCAAAATGAAGTTGAGTTAATGAGAATACAAAGCTCAAATTCCTACCTGATCAAGTCGTGGCTACTTGCATATATGAAGATTCCAATCTTCCACAGTTAGGCCCTCTTTGCGCTAAATTAGAAATGAGTCTTTCTTTTTCTTTTTCTTTTTTGTTTATAATCATGCGGGTGTCGCAATTCCAACAGTACCGTTGCTATTACGATAGCATTGGGGGCACTTGTAAAAAAAAACACAAAAATCACACACAAATGGTAGTGCCGTCACAAATTGGCATTGAAATTTGACCCCAAATGTTGTAGTGCCATTTTACTTTACACTTTTAGCACCTATTTTATTTTGCATGTGTTTACGAGGTTTTCAGTTTGAATTTTTCCTTTGTGTGGTTGGCCGTTTTCACCCACGATGTCAGAATTGAGATTTTATTGGATTTAGGGGTTAGATAGACCATAAGGGAAAATCAGTTTTAGTTTCATCACTTTCCTTTGAGTTTTATTTTTGAGCCTTTTTAGTGGCACATCATTTCGCATGCCATCTAGAACCTATTAGTCACCATGTTTGACATGATCCAATTATTGAAGTTAGTAGTCCTTACTAAATTTAATGGGATTGTAGAATCAAAATGGTTATAGGACATTCTAGGAATTTTTATATCACTATCTGAAAGTTCTATTTCAATGCTAAAATGTTGTTTTTTACACCTTTCTGGATTTTGCCAGAATTTGAATATTTGGTTTTTTTTTTAGCATTGGGAGCCTTCCTACTTCTCTAATGAGATGTATAATAGATTTGGGAATCTGTGCTCTTGGAAAAGTGGCCAATTGAGTGATTTTTTATTTTTCTTATTCTTGTCTTTACTCATTTCTTACCCTGAGTGGTGTCGATTTGAGTTATCCTAAACACCAATGTGTCCAAATCTTTTGCAAGCTTGGGGTGGCTCATGGTTTTTTCCATCAAAGGAATGTGTCCTCCTAATAATGTTTAAAAGTTTGAGGATGATTGAGATTGATGGAGGGTACAAGAATCTTCTTGATACTTGGGAGATGATTCATGCTGATTTTTGTCATAGCTAGGTTCCACATGTGATGTAAGGCATTTGTTCCATTTCTCAAAGTCGAATGTCAAAGTTCTAGAAAATGATAGATCATTCCTAATGTTAGGTTTTTGTAGTGCTCCAAATATATCCTTGTACAAATCTATAGGAGTTTCTCTATTGGCATCATAATATAGGAGTTGTGTGGGATCAAATTGAAATGATCTTGAGTTGAAATTGTCCATGGATGGTCTTGAGGATTTTTCTCATCTCCTAGTAGCTTGGGACCTTGTTTCAACCATGGGTATTGACCTAAGGGAAATTCCTAATATGATTCTAAGGGGTAAAAGAAAAATGCAACCTAAGGGAGATAATTTGTACCTTATAACCCTAAGATTCTTTGGATAATGCAAGTCAAATGTGACTAATGAGAAGGGATGGGACTCTAAAAGTGGTCTAATCGACTGAAGAAAAAGGACAATATGATAAGGAAAAGGTTATGACAATACGGAGGGAAAGTACCTAAATGTAATCTAGGGGTAAGGACCAAATAAAGGATATGAATGCAAGCCAAGGGTAAGGACCAAATGAAAGATGATCAAGGGACATGGTAAGTCCAAAAGGGATAATGACAAAATGGTAACAAGGACAAGGTTCAAAATGAATCCTATGGTCAAAAACTAAGACAAGTGAAAAGAGAAAACCCAAGAAGGTATGAAAGGATGGAATAAGGAAATGAACAAAGGGATAACCTAGGATGAAAGATGAAAATGAGTCTGCTTAAGGAATACCTATGTGTGGAGGGTTGAAACAAAATAGCAAGGTTTGAGTTTCCTATGTTTGAGAGTTTGGACAATGTTTTTGATCAAGGTCTGTCAGATATGTTTGTGTAAATATTTGAAGGTTTGGACAAGTGATGATTGGTTATGAATATGTGTTGAACACACATGCTAAACAAAGTAGTTTTTTTTTAAATAATAAAAGAAAAACCTATGGTTAGGATAATACAATATCTACTAGATCCCACTGTAAATAAATCCAATCCGCACTTATTCATAGAAGATAACTTAGAAAGTTGATGGCATGGGTTCCCCCTTACATGACACTCATTTCTTGAGCACACCAAATTTTGAATCCCTGGAGGAATTTTCTATCTCAACTTTGAACTACAAGAATGTGGGACTACTTCAGAGGTCCAGCCTATTGCACTAGCAGATAGGAGTTTGGTCACTAACACAATAGGTTTCTAGTAAAATTTAGGGAACCTAAACATTACGAGCATCCAACAAGCCACTTAAGGACCTAACCAATCCTACTAGGGGTTTGAGATATCAAAGGTATGCCCCCTTTAGAAATGACACTATATGGTAATCACTAATACTGGTTAGACTTGGCTTTGGCCTTATCTTTCACTTATATAGCAAACCAAACTGGAAGCACCACTTGAGGTCGTTCCCTTGTGATGAGTACCTCTTTTCCCACAAAGTCAAGCCTCTCTAGAAGATAAAACAAATTTATATTGTACAACTAATATCCATGAAGGCGAGGGGAGTGGATACGTTTGTTTTATCTTGGGTTATATCCTAAACAAAAACATGTTGAAGCACCAAACACATCAAACACTTGGAAAATTTTAAGCACCAAAATGAAGTATTTGCTAAACTAAACAGACAGTTGGATTCAAAATAAATTCTATGACAAAATTCCTGCACCAAATATCATTAGTAGTTTCAAAATAATATCCCTTTCAATAGATAACAATGAAATGTTCACCCAAACTAACAACCAGAAATGGAAAAGAAACACACATATGCAAACGGTCCACATAACCAATATTTCTTAGTAGTTATTTTTCACGTTGGGTTCATCAATTGTAGGCTAGGAAATTTTTTTAGTAATACAAATATGAATGGGTTAACCACAAAAAACTGTAAACATCGTATTCAAAACAATCCTAACCTTTCAATGAAGCATTAAAATCAAATTTGAACAAAATATCATGAAAACATAAACAACCAAATTTTATGCAAATCTTGTAAATCACTTCACTATTTTTCTTTCTCCTTTTTAATGTTGCTCTATATGGACAATTGCACTAATAATATTTAAAAAAACAAGTATGGAAATATAATAACAAAATGGGGATACTCGAATCGTGGCTAGCCACAAAATGAGAAAGAAAACCCATTATAAAGAAATTGAAATATAAAAAATTGATCAGTCACAAAGATGAAACCAACAGCCAAAGGGAAAAGAAAAGCCAACATGAAATAATAAAAGCCAAATAATAATCTCAATTTTAAATTTCCTTCCAAAAGTCCAAAAGACACCTAAACTAAAATCAAATTTAAATGCAATAATAAAAAGATAAACAAATGCCATTTGAATATTTAAAATATTCAAATGTAAAATAAAAGATAAAAGAGACATAAATAAATAATATTTTATTCATGTTTAAGGGGACATAGGGAAATTAATTTGACAAATTAATTCCATAGAAAGAACATTAGACATTAATTAAATAATTGTTAAATTATTTAAGTAAACATGCCAAAGTGACCAAAAATATGACATATGATCAAGAAAAAGTGACAAAATGACAAAAAAATCACAATAATTCAAAATAAACCAAAATGACTTAAAATGACAAAAATGGACAAAATTGGACAAAATTGATGAATGACATAGAAGACGACTAGAAAAGGGAGTTAGGGGCTTTGACCATTTTTAGGTGTCTATAGATATCTTAGCAAGAGTAGCAAGAATATTTTCAACAAGATCACACTCCTTATCAACTTGATGTGAAGGACAAGGGGAGAAGACAATGTTGAGAATGGGGAAGAATGTTTGAATCTTTCTTGTCATTTCAAGTGTTATATGTGTGCACTACTGCATGATAATTAAGTTTTTTAGCACCTTTTACCACAATCATTGGTTTGTTTTGAGGTTAAGGGACACCTTGACAAAGGCGGACAATAATTTTAGGCTTCTCATGACCCAAAACATGGATAAAATTAAATTGATTAGGTTCTTTGTTCTCTAAGTTTTTATCTCTAAAAGGGAGAGAATCAAGGAAAGTATTAATGGCATTGACCTCTTCTTCCAAGGTATCCTCATGAGTAGTAAACACTTTTGGAGATGGATTATCAATATCCATAAATGTTTCATCTCTAGAAGACATGTCATTTAGGTGTAACAAAAGTAAAGTGACATTAAGAAAGGTGTTTATAATATCATCTTCTTGTTCCAAAATATCTTGATAAGTTAGGTACATTTTAGGAGAAGGGTCAACATATTTCCTTAGAAATTTATCCGTGGGAGGGACATTTTTTAAAGAAGTGTTAATAATCTCTTCTTGCACCAAAATGTCCTCATGGGTGGGACCAATTTTTGGAGAGGATACAACATAGGTATGGATGAAAGGAAGAGCTAACTTACCATTATATGCATAGACGACAAAATCTTGAAAATTTTAGATGAAATGCAAAACTGAACTACCAAAAGAAGATAAAAAATCCATTCATAAAATGCACTATGATCAAACAAGATACCGCAAATGATATATTTCATAAATAATTATAAATATGAATAAATTAAATACATGTAAATTATACTTGAAAAGAAAAAAATCAAAAGTAAACAAAATGTAAGATGGATTGAGTTCACCAAAATGTGATGCTAGAGAAGGAAATAAGGTGATTAGTAGCTTATGCATGCGAACTAGGAACAAGGCCTATTTCACTCTTGATTACATTAAAGGAGAGTGGATATATACTTGAATCAAACTTATTCTTAGTTTAAAGGGATTGAGAACAAGATGGATTTAGTGGTCCTTGTTTGAGTTGAAAATGACAATGCAAAAGATGCAAATTAAGTTCTACATCTAGTGCCAAAGATGTCAAATTGAGAGGTTTCAACATGCACATAAACTTTCAAAACTAATATATAGACTAGGGTTATATATCTAGGAAGAGAATATTGAAAGAAACCTATGTCTAAAATATGGGATAAAATTAGAAGACCTAAATGGTTCTTGGAGTTTCCTTGACCCAGGATTGTTGGATGCAGATGAAAGTTGTATTTCCAAGATCATAAAGTTGTTCAGAATCTTCCTCGAAAGTTGTGTCAAAAAGGTGTGGGTCAATGATGCTTGGGGAACCCTTGATCCAAGAATGTTGAATCTACAAACACTTAGTCCAAAGGTCTATGTTTTCTTATCTAATTCCAAATCTATGTATGTTGATCTTGTCCTTGCACATGCAAATAAGGAAAAATTGGGGGCTGATGGGGATTTTCCTAGTCAAACACTGATTTTGCAATTAACCTTGAAATTGAATTGAAATGTGATTTAATAAGAAACTCTAATGTATAATGTTGAATCTTTTACCTTAGACTTGTTGATGTAATTATCTTTGAATGTAATCTCATTTATTGATGCAATAACATGACATTACAAGACATAAAGGAGATCAATCGTAAAGACATGCTTGCATGAGGATTATTGTAACTTGCAACAATGCTTAGATTTGAAGAATGCTTGAAGGATGTGGTGAGATTAAATATCTCCTTGAATGCTTTATCATTGTTTGATTGGAATTGATGATATAAAAATGAATTGAAAGAATGCTCTTATATAGGGTTCTCACTATATTTAATGAATTAAGCTCACCTCAACGGTCATATCGAGACACTAGGATCAAGGAATAAATGGTGGGAACCTAACACTGACATATTTAAAAATGGGCCCAAATTAGTCAGTCAAATTTGTCCCATGTGTCATTGACATGCCAAAATAAGGCAATTAAGCAATAAATTAGGTGTACTTGGTTTGAGATAAATGTTTGGACCAACATGAAAAGATAGGACATTAGATTTTTAGTCTTTTAACCAGAAATGGGCTTTGATAAGAACTAGTACACCACACACTAAGGAAAGGGCACAAAATGTGGTGTAAATTATACAAGGTTAGAATTTATGATGTTGTAGCTAGTTAAATTCTCTCTCTCTCTCTCTCTCTCTCTCTCTCTCTCTCTCTCTCTCACACACACACACACACACACACACACACACACACACACACACAATTTTTATAGGGTTTACTAAGGTGACTAAGGATATCCTCTATTATGACATCACTTAGTTTCTCTATTAATAAGTTTTACTCCATCTAAGAATTGACCTAAGGGATTTTCCTTAGTTATTAAGGTTGCATTAGTCACCCACAAGTTGGGGCCTTACACTTAACAAGAATTACCTTTGTTTTTGCAAACCATACTTACCACTGGCCAAGAGATCATATCATAATGAATACATAAACATGAAGTTGTACATTATTGCAAGATCATAATTACCACATTCAAAATTTATATTGTAATTCAAGGCCATGTTGGTTTTATTTGGTTACCTCACAAGAATGAACAATACCCTTAGGCACAATGTTATAGGGACTAGGGCCCCTTACTACTTTAACTAAGCATACTTAGGCATATGGTTGCTAGGAAACCTTGATTCCATTTAAGAACATGAAATAAATAAACTATACATGTCCTTATAAAGTGACAATCAAATATTTTTTATCATGCTTCTATAATGCAAGAATGCTTGACAACCAAGTAAGGTCCCACCACAACATAATTCTATAAATCAAGTATCATAATCATTTATGATATGCTCCTAAATTGAGCCTAACATGCATCAAAAAGTTCATTCAAATAAATTTTGTGAACTTTGAAATATATACATCCATAACTACAAATTTTCTTTAGATGTGGATCAAAACCCAAATCATACTCAAGAAAGGTGAAAATACTATATTCATTAAGTCATCATATGAAGATATATTCTCAATAAGAATAATAATATTTTTTAATTTTTAATTTTTAATTTTATTTAATATATAATATAACTCAATATTCAATATAATTCATGATCACATTGTTCTAAATAAAAATCATTAAACAATCTTATAGAAATAATTGCAATCAATACCATATTTAAAACTATTTTACTTATATTATACTTAAACTTACTAAACAAAATTTCACACCATATACCATTATCACATATATATTAATAATGATAATGAAGTATTATTGTAGTCCTTAAAACTATTCATTGTCATTGTAGTCCTTAAAACTATCTTGTTAGAGATGAATATACCTAATAAGGAAGCACTCTTCTCTAGTACTCAACCATAAAATGAGAACTCCAAACTTTATTCTATTATCACATATATATTAATAATAATGATAATGAAGTATTATTGTAGTCCTTAAAACTATTCATTATCATTGTAGTCCTTAAAACTATCTTGTTAAAGATGAATATACCTAATAAGAAAGCACTCTTCTCTAATACTCAACTATAGAGTGGGAACTCAAAACTTTATTCACACACTATTAAGTTTTAACCACAAAAGAGAACCGATCACAATTTGAAATCATTGAAGAGACATGCAAAAATTGGAAAGCTCACCATCATATTACTAGCTTTTTCTAAAATTTAGAAATTAACAAACCCCAACTGAAAAACAATCATAAAACGGAAACCCAAATCATGAAAACAATTAATGAGGAAAGAAACACTAGATGTGATGATGGCATCCTCTGCGTGGTTGCTTTATGCTATTTTAGTGACTACCTTCTCCTGCATTTGCAACTCAGTAGTAAGTTCTACAAAATTTTCAGACAAATGGGTAACCTTAAAAATGGTGACAGTGTTGAAGTTTTCTACGATGAAGAAGGTTTTAGTGGAGTCTGGTTCTTAGCAACCATAGTGAGGAAGGTTGGAGCAAATTTTTCTGTTGAATTCAAGGATTTGATGACTGATAATAACAAATCAAAACTGAGGGAGACGGTGGAGGCTCGTCAGATAAGGCCTCTGCCCCCTATTTTTAACAGACAGCACTTTGAGCTTCATGAAAAAATTGATGCATATGACCGAGATGGGTGGTGGGCAGGAGTTATAGACTCTGTCTTAGCAGATAATAATTATGCTGTTTATTTCCCCCAGAGTGAGCAGAAATCAGAGTACCATATATCTCATCTCCGTCTTCACCTGGACTGGGTCGATGGCAAATGGCTTCACCCTTCACAGGTATTCATGCAAATAGCTTCAAATTGCTCTTTCCATTGTTAGCTTCAAAAATGTTTTCATTTCACTGATTCCTGTTCCAGCTTGTTTGGATGTTCTTCCTCCTGGTTTGGAATTCTTCCAAAAAAATGAACTTGGTTCTTTTATCTTCATGGTTATGCCTGTGATTTCTGTGACTTTGTCTGGCTGAAGGGTATATCCACATTGCTGATTTTATAGGGTGGATTTTCTTAAGTATTGAGATTTTTCCACTCTGTTGTATTTCTGAAAAGTTTGTTGAGTGAACGTAAAAATAGCCTTTAATTTTAACAGTGGCATGAAAGAAATTTGAGAATTTAGGGTTTCCATTGAGCCCAGCCCTGGAAGTTGATGGTTTGTGGACTGCTGTTTCAATTCTAAATCATATAGCATTTTTCTTTTTTCCTTTTTTAAAAAATTAGCCTGATTTGAGTCAGTACAGTGAAGGCACAAGGTCTGTCACGATAACAGTCTAGCAGAGGTTTGAATATTGATGGTTCTTTCATCATATGAGTCTCTAACTGTCACAACACATCTTTAATGATTCGCCAGTTTAGCTTATTTTTTATATAACTTTATGCTAACGTTATGGTTCTCTTCATACCTGCTTTTGTTTCAAGGCAAAGGCAATTTTCAAGGGTCACCCTCAAGCTCTGTGAGAGCTGTTGAAGACTTCAGGTTCAATACAGTTGCCTGCCATTTTCCATTTGATTTGAGAAAAACTTGAGTCAAGCCAAACTTTTGGGGAGGTGGGGAACAATATCCTTTTTTACCTAGAAGACACCTTGGGAAATCTCATGCACATTGCATATATATTACAGGAAAACATGTAAAAATGGACTTCCACATTCAATATTTGAAATAAAGAGGTCTTGACTCTTAACTAAAGCCTTTAATTGATA
>MU228316.1:1841841-1855633 GCA_018584345.1 Thuja plicata | reverse complement strand
AGGAAAACATGTAAAAATGGACTTCCACATTCAATATTTGAAATAAAGAGGTCTTGACTCTTAACTAAAGCCTTTAATTGATAAAATTACAAACTTCTGGATTAGACAAGTATCCCTCAAGAAACCTTACCAAAAGGAAACACTATATTATCAGTTGTTTTCACACACTTTTGCTACTGTCTGATATTTGGCTCATAACTGACAATTTTTTTAGTAATTGTTCACATGGGCATGAATTGGATTCTCTGGCTAATCACTCCTTTTTAGTTTGAATTCCTTTATTATCTGCATCGTTTCACACTAGCCACCCATTCTGTAACTTCATGGAATGGACTTTTCTGGCATTAATTATGTTTCCTTTTTTAACCAATTAATGTCTGCTATCTATGGTAATGCCTTGGAGGCTCAGAAGTGAAAAAATCCCTAAAGTTGGAGTTAAATGCTTGTCATGGGTTTTCTCCTCTGTGCTTGAATCCTTACATAAAATTGATTGCCAGGGTTGCTATGATCTGTCTTATCCTGATATGAATTTCTAGTGTTGTTACCCTTTTTTTTCAAAAGGAATTGAGTTCTGTAATTGTTCTGGCAGTAACCCAACCTATACTGACCTGATATGTGATGCATTAGGAATTAAAGTTGATATTCCAGAAATGTTCTTTAACATCATTGCATCAGAATTAGATTTAAAAAAATTAGACTTGGCATCATTTTGTTTAGATGCATTGGTTTTCATGCCTAACGTTTATGGCTCTATGTTTATCTTCATAATTATTGAAGATTGTCTAAAACCCAAACTCTGATTATATTTGTTATCTATCATCAGACTCAGGGATTAAATCAATTGCATCCAATACCTCTCCAATCATATCATGAAAATGTGCAACACATTTCTGCAAGTCCAGAAAGAAGATCTACAAGAGCCAAAAACATGTCTTTGAAAGCAGATAAAAGATCCAAAACCATTTCTTTGAAACCAGGGAGAAGGTCTACTAGAGCCAATAAAAGGCAAGGTGAAACCAATGTTTGTGGACTCTCAGTAGAAGATAAGGCAGATGCTGAATTCAGTTCCTTTCAAAAACCAGTGAAAAAGCTAACTAAAACATCAGCAGAAAGAAAGAGTGGAAATAAGGTTCCCATTGACAATGGTTTTTCTGACAAAGAGAAAATGGATACAGAGGGGAAAGATTTGGAAGTTAAATCAGGAATGCATACCATTCTAAATATGAAAAGAGGAGTTGAAGAAGCACCAGGCTCCCATTCTAAACATGACAACAAATTTCCAATGACTATTCCTTGTATCGAGTTTGTTGGGGAAGCCATTGTTGGGTATCCAGACAATATCTGTGAGATACACACAAAAGTAAGTATGAAACAGATAGAGAACCTTGCTTATAAATCATCACTCATGGCATTGTATCTTCAAGGAGTTCATACATGGAAAAGAGAAATGTTCCTCACAGAGCTCAGGCAGGTGCTACACATCACCACTGAGGAGCATGCTAATGAACTCACTCACATTACCTCCTCTGGTCTATATGACTGAATTATATCTGACAAATCTACTAAAATTTTGATTACATATTATATGTGTGATAACACTGCTAATGTTGAATACTGACTTTTAAACTTTTGTTTATACATACAAACTTGAGGGACTTCTGCATAGCTCATGTACAAACTAAGACTTTGCTCTTTCTTATATAAGATTATATTCTAAGCATGACATGTTGGAAATATAATAAGTTATAGATAGTAATCATTTGCATAAACAAATTTTATGGGAACATGCAGATTGAATTACATATTTAACTTCATATTTTATCAGGCCATTGCTGTTATGGAAGTTAAAAGATTGATTGTCGTTTGGGGCATGTTCTATTTTTTAAGGATGACTGTTGGTTGGACAATATTTAGGTTAGTATGTGAGATTGTGGAGCTCATTTATTTTTTCTATGTTTGTTCATATAATAAAAAGGTTGATTAGTTATATGTTGATAATTTAATTAAATGTTGTAAATAAAAAATAAATTGTTGTTATTATTTGGGTAGTGCTATTAAGTATGTGTACTTTTGAGATGTGATATTTGATGGAAATGGATATTAATTAAAGTATATTAATGTAGTATGTGAAATGTTAAAAATATTATGAAGTAATAATTTTTTGAGTTAATTAATTTTATTTTAGATTTCACAATTGTTTAGTTTAGTTTATTTGATTATTAGATAAATAAGTTTTTTTTTTTAAATCTTAATATTTATATTAGAAAAATAATAAAGTTTTACTAGATTAAAATTTGAATTATTTTATTTATAAGTATTGTTCACATAAATTTGAATTTGTACTCTTGAAAGAGGTCAGAGTTAAAATATCACAAGGGGGTAGGGTATGTATGCCTTGTTTGTAGCACAATAAGGTGCCTCTTACAAGTAGCATGGGATAGTCCCATAGTCAGAATACAGGATGGTTTTAACTTTTACATTCACACACTTACAAAAGATTGTTGGTATTTTTGAAAAAAACTATGAATGCAGGTTTGAAAGTTTATATTATCTTCTTTAATTTTTCAATTTTAGCTTTTGAAAAAATTTCAATTTTAGTTTTTGAAAATAGTAGATTCATATTTATAAAATATTTCAATTTAGTAATTAAATGGAAAGTGATTTTGAATTCACAGTTGAATATTGTATGGTTTTTTATATGTCAAATGTATGAGTGCTTATAACGAGAGAAATTAGATTAAGAAAGATTACGCTTTGGTTTTCTCATGAAAAAAGGGTTGTAAAAACCTGGTTTTGAATTAGAGTGTAGGAATGATGAATTGATCAAATTGGACTTAGGGAATGCTATGCATCTTTGTTTTTAATCTTATGAACATTTTCTTGGGTTTGAGGTCAAAGAAAAACAAAGAAAAAGGGTTTATGGGCTTGTGACAAGTTTTCCTACAAATTACATTCACGCAAGTGTACAAAGTTGAGGGGCCAAAAATATTTATAAATTAAAACACAACATTATGTGCTCATACATGCAATTTACAACTAGCAAGTTTTCTCTTTTTGAACTTATAATACACTGGGTTATAATGTACACATGTTTTGTTTAGATTTGCTTTAAAAACCTATCTCCCACTTGTATTTGGCTTGGATATCCAAGCCAAAGTGTTCACCCACATTTAATGTGCCAAAAAATATGTGTTGCAAAAAAATACAAAAGAAAGCAAATATTGAATGTTTTCCACCAAGCTAGTTTGTATACTTCAGGATATTATAATGAAAAATGCCATGATGATGTCAAACCGTCTTACCTTTCTAGCCATGTGATTTTTTCTACAACAGAAATACATTAAGGTTTTGATCTTTGATTACTTTATATTGTCTTCATTTTTTACCAAAAACATATCTATAGCTTTCTATAGTCATTTTGATTCACATAACAAAATAAATTATTTTTTATTAATTTTTCTCAAAACTAAGGGGAGACATGCTCAATTTTTATTTTTAAGAATGTGTCCACTTTGAAAATTAATGGATTTTCTTAATTAAAAATTGGCACAACAATTTAGTATAAACTACATGATATTAGGTAACTTTCCATTAAATGAGCAATGCGAACTATTTTAAAAAGTTACAAATGTTATAGGGGAAGCAACTTGACTCTATGATATATATTTTTAATAAAAGTAGGACTACTTTTTATGCTCTCCTATTTTTGGCCCTCTTATATTCAATTATTTTTAAAAATGGGTAATCTTGTTCTTTTCACATTTTAAAATTTTGAGTGTGGTCATTTTGAAATACGAATTTGTGGTCAATGGGCCTTTGCTCTACTTGTGAAGTTGAATGGTTCACACCGAGCCCACCAAGGATCAAGTCTTGTTGAGTGCAAGGCTCCGACATCATAAGGGATGAGGCTGGGATCGTGCCCCAGGCAAATTTGGGATCGTGGATGGTCCTCAGTCCTTGGCTCTAAGCTGAAGAGGTGCACGTGTGGGCTCGTATTGGGTTCCTAAATCATTTACGTGGTGGCCTTCGCATGTTTGTAGCTCGTAGGCTTCGCGCCTTGCTGGGCTGCCTCGCAAGGTTTGAAACCTCCATAAAAATAAATTAAAATATGAATTTGTGAAATATTTTTTAAAAATTAAAAAATGAATAAGGGAAGCAACTTGACTCTTGATATAATTTTTTTAATAAAACTAGGACCACTTTGTATGATCCCTTATTTTTGGCCCTCCTATACTCAATCGATTTAATAAAATGGCAATCATATTCTTTTAAAATCTTAAAATTTTGAGTGTGGGCATTTTTTAATGCTCATCAAAGATTTTTATTTTTTTTAAAAGTGGCCACTTTTGGCCCCCTTTCCCTAATTCCCCATCGTCATATCTATATTTGCATACCCATTTGTTTATTTAAATAGCATTTATTTTATAGGGTAAATACATATTCACTAGGGAAAACATTTAACTTTGAACCAAGGTGAATATTACGTATACCTCTCTCATAAGGGGAAAACATAAACAAAGGGCTAAATTGTGGGAATTGGAAGCTCAAAACTTTGATTTATAGGTTTAATATGACTTCTAATGTTCTTGACTTTTTGGTGTAGGGGCAACCAAGAACATTGATGCCTCCATGAGGCAAATTTTAAAAACATGTTTTTTTTGGTCAAATAAGGTCCTATGGATCATTTTGTAATGTTTTGTAGTCATTAAATGTAATAGGAAGCCCATTTGGGTTCATGGAGCAAAGTTGTTAGGAAATTGTCAATGTTGTCATAAGGGGGGCAATAAGTTGTCAATATGGGGTTTTAGTCTTATTTTCTCCAATAAGGTCATAATAGACCACCTATGATTTAATAAGAGTAATTTGAGTCATATTTTGTAATGATATCAAAGTTGTCAAATGTTGTTGTCATATGATCAAAAGTTATAAAGTTGTAAAATTGCAAAATTGCACAAATTGTTAAAGATGTAATCCCAACAGTGAAGGGAGGTTTAAATATTGGTTGTAATGGTTGGGGAGGTTATAAGGTCTTTATAAGGCCCTTTAATGTTAAATCCACAAGAGGTTTGAAGTTTGGGGAGAAGAAAGTAATGAAAACAATGTAAAATTTTGTAATTCTGCATTTTTTCATCTTTCAGTCACTTTGTTCTTGCAAATATGGATTAGTTTTGGTATGAGATTTATTTTATTTTATGATCTTGAGAGTATACCTTCCAATGAAACTAATTGGGTGTAATTTCATCATGTTTTAAGAAAGACAGAAAGTTTTCTCAAAATAGGCCCAAAATTGGGCTGGGGTAAATAGTAAGTCTATAAAATTGCACTAATTTTACTTCCTTTGGTGGAAAAGGCCCTAAATGTGTATGTATTTCCCTTTTCATATTTTCTTTGATATTTCAAAGCCTTGGGTTTGGATCTTGCAATTTTCCTATGTTTTTATGATGCCCTAGGTCTGCAACATGGTGTCTCAAACAGGTAAAATTAGTCAAAAGCCTAATTTTTGGGTTTGATTGATGCATTTATTGGATGGGGTTGTGTGTGGAATGGTTGGAGATTTTTTTCAGACCTAACATGAGGTGTTTGAATCATTGGTAGTGTTGTTGGGGACAAGGAACCCAAATTTTCAATAAACCCTCCTAGAAATGGACTAAAATGACGGTTTCCTTATTTGATAAGTAGATGAGTGCTTTGAGACTTGAAAATTGTTGATTCAGACCATTTGAGACCTATGGATAATATATGATTAGAGTTTGGAAGTGGATGGAAGTTTTTTTTGACAATTACTTGTAAGAGTGACCTAATTGGCCTTGTAGGACAACGTAGAAGCCCTAGTTTGAAGGTGTTGGTCCAAAGTGACGTATGTTAATTTTGGTATATGTTTTGGAGGCCTTAATGGGTATATGATTTTTCTTTTTTTTATGTAATTTATTTTTTCATGGGAAGTTGTGATCAATATTATCTCTAGACATGGCTACTAGAAACTACGACAAGTTATGTAGAAATTGTGATAGTTAGAGGAATGAGTGTTTGCGGGAGTTGCTAAGGTGTTGAAATGTTGTGTTTGGTAGGATCTAAGGTGTTCCTGTAGTAGATTGATTCTTGTGAACATCGAAGACCTTATTTGGTATTTGTAGTCTATAAGGTAGGGTGTTCTTGTGAGGGGAAAATATGGAGTTGTGAAGTGTTATGGTGATGAGGTGTTTTGAAATGTAAACCTCATGAAAATCATTGCTCATTCTGAGACAATCAAGTTTCAAGAAGGATGTCATGAAAGGATAATTTATCTACATGGGTGCATGATTAGGTCATTAAGCCCATTGTTATGAAATATGCATACTTGTTGTTGATTGGAACCCCACCTCTGCATCATTTTCATAGAACAATGTTTAATTCTATATGATAGAGTATTATTTAAATTTATAGGAAAAAAAATCCTTATTGGTCTATGTGGCCCTCAAGCATTAATTGGTAATTTTGGTAATTTGTTAGTGAGTTATGATAATTTGGATATAATAGGTGGTTAGTGAGCACTCCTAGTGGGAACTCAATCTCATGCTTCTACAGCACAAGTATTTTGATTTCTCTTCATAAGTTTGAGATATAAAAAATTATATACATATTTTTTATGTATAATTAATCCTAGTGTCATCTTCCTTCCTTTGTGTTCTAGCACCTAAGAGGTCATTTCCCTCAAAGATAAAAGGGTTACATTTTCTATTCTTGATATATACACATTGCATTATATATTCTCTTAGTGCTATTACTTGAAAAAGGTATATAAGGTTTATATGTATTATGACTCACCTTTCATTGCTAAAGATAAGAGATTCTCCATTATGAAGTTCTAGGGCTTGTTTTGTAATTTTGTAAGCTGATTCAACCTATGAAGGAAATGCACACCATGAGTTCAATATAGCTATTCGTAATTCTTATGTGATGCAAATGACTAAACATACAAATGGTAAATAGATCTTAGCATGGTTGGGATGTATCTAGCAATTTTATATGGCAGTTAATTTGTAATGTGTAGAGATTGATTTCTCATATTGAATTATATATTTTTTAATGTTGTATGTTTATATACTATTATGGTGTGTATTGTAAAATCTTGGTTTCTTTGGTATGTTATATTTTTTTTAATGATGTTATTAACATACATTGAATAATCTGAATGACTTGGTTAAAAGTATGTAGATCATAGATGTCATTTTTTCAAAAAGAAGTTCAAGAATGTAAGATAAGATAAGATAAGATAAGACAAGATAGATTTAATAATGTCCAACGGAAGACCAACAAGGGTCTATGAGACAGGAAAAAAATAGCCAAAAAGCAAGAAACCAGCAGACCACCCAACAGTGGTCGAGGGAACAACAAAAAGAACAAGGAACCAAACAAGAAGAAGCAGAGAACAAAGAACCACTAGGGCAAGGACTAGGGGTCCTTCCCGAGTGGAAAGAAATCCAACATAGAAGAATAGTGACCCGAAAGAATAAGGGTGGTCTTAAACTTCATGTCATTGGATAGTCCATTTGTACATTCAAGACAAAATAATAGATGGGGAGGATAGTGTTCCTTTAACATGTGGGTTCAAAATATCTTCTCCATATGCATAAGAGCTTGGGGTGAGTTACTTGTGAATCATATTGGTCACTTCACATATTAGACCACTATTATGCATGTGGATTGGATTTCTCCCCATGTACTTGATGTATATTTTTTAGGATTGTAGTTATGATGCATTGTACTATCGAATATTATATCTATTAGATATGTGTGTCATTATCATTTATTTATACATTAATGTAATGGTGATATTATTTTGATAATGAATATTCCTTTCTAATGTCTTGTAGTATGTGTACCTTACTAGTATGGGATATGATTGCAATTATTATTTGAATTCAAATAAATTATGTAGTTATATTGTAGGGTGTGTTGTACATTGGTATCAAATCATATTTTAAACTCCAAGAGACTTAAGTATACTAGAAAAATATAACAAAATCAAACATGAATTATTTGCAAACCTATATATTCTTTGCTTTATAAATTTTAACTAGATGTGTCTTATTCTTCTTTATTACATGGTCAGAACTAAGAATAATTTGGTAAAAGGCATGTTGATATTTAGTTGGGGAGCTCAATATATTCAAAATAATTAGACACCTCATAAGGCTTTAAGGATTTACCTTAGGGATATAAAAACCCGTATAGAAATGTAAAAATAACACATTTAGGATCACCAAAACCTAGGGATAATGGAACTAGAAATAATAATCATACTACTGGATTAGATTTTGAGAGAGATAATAATTTTGGACACTTTGGACATATTATAGGGTCATTTATTTTGGTGCATTTTGAGTATTTTAAGGAATGACCTCAAAACAAGAGAGAATATACATTGTTTAAGGAGCTCAAAAATATGCATCCCCCTTAAAGGCTCAAGCGAAGGGGATTCAATATTAGCATGGATAGATTTTTTGCCTTGATGGTCAAGAGTGAAAATGCTCAATCAAGAGTTTTTATTTATCAACTTGAGGCTAAGGTATACTTATGTTGGAACCCCTTAAATGAAACTAGTAATTATGATGCATACACTATCATCTAGGAGAAATTTAAGATTTTTTTTTTTAATATATTTATGCATAACACAAAGATAAAGAGCTTCTAAATTGTCTTGATTATATAGAGTACTTTAACAATTATTGACAATAAGGTTAATCTAATGAATTTAGTTAGGTGCGTGCATTATTTAAAATTTGTAGACCATGTTATCATTTTTTATAAGGGTTGAGCAAGGGAATCAAGTTTGGTAGAAAACCTATCAAACCTAAGACCTTAACATAGTTTGTAAATGTATCAACAATTAATAGAAGAAAAAAGGTAACAAAAGTATGGTAGAAAATAAATAATCAAATCTAAATTAGAGTATTATAGGATATGGATGATGACTAACAATTGTCACAACATTAGAGAAATATCTCTAATGAACTGAAATGATAATAATTTAAGTTCAAGAAGAATGGAAATGGTATTAGAATTTATCTAATATAGTAGAATAACATAAAAAATAATGGTAGAAAATATGATTATATATAACATTAGAGTTGACAAAATAGTTTTGAAATTAGTGTGATGAGCTTGTCATGGTAAATAGATTTGAGAGTGATCACCCTCAATATTTTTCTTATACATGTGGTTTACTAAAAATGCATGTATCTATAAAGAGATTATATGAAGAAACCCAAGCCACTTTCATTAAGCTCCAAGAAAATTTATATGGTTTATATGTTTCTATTTTGGTGAAACTAAGAAATAACAATTGTTTAAAATCACAATCGTTGATAGAAAGCTAAAATATCCCCCTAGGATATTTGTTTCAGATTTTTCCCAAAATTTTCCACAAGAAATTAAAGAAACAATTTGCATGCAAATAGATTATCATATAATATCCAACAGAAAAAGAGTTTCTACAATTAAATATGAAGATAATTCATTACAATCCTTATTTTTTAAACAAATATGAAATAACTCTATTATTTTAGATTTTGACTTCACAAATTTTCCCAATTGTGAACGCTGTCGCAACTCCGCCACCAAAGTTGAATTGGGTTTTTATCCAACCCACCAAGAAATCCTGAAGGTTTCCGTCCTCAGGTTTCAAAAATGAAAGTCAAAGCTTTCTAGTATTCCCCAAAAGAAATCAATGATCAAGTATAAACTAAGCATATCTAGAATAAGTCTCCCCTTCTTTTAAAGCCCATTGTAGTGACTCTTCATTTTCCCTCTGTCTATCTCTTCATTTCCTCTTTTTTGTCTTTTTATTTCCCTTTTAATTTGATTTCAACTTTGGAAAATAGTAATAATAAAATGACCTCATTAATTTTTTTACTTCATCATTAAAGTCATTTTAATAATTCGTTAAATAATTAAATTAAGTTTTCATTAAATTTATTATATTTTAATAACTTAAATTTAATTATTTAATTAATTTATGATATCCAAATAAAGGCACATTATAGTCCCCCTTCTCAAAGATTGCTTGTCCTCAAGCAATCAGAGTCTATATGCCAATACTAGGATCCCATGTCAACCTCAAAAATATTGCTTCACCAATCCACTACGCCACTCTGAAAAGAACAATATCGTGCCTTGAGTTGTGCAGCAACTCATCATGATCCATAAGAAAAGAGCACTAATCCTATCAACACCTTGATCCCAAACGAATCTATCCATCAACCCATGGGAATAGAAAATAGATGCCTATCATTATGCAATCTTCATGTATCATCCACCTGAATAAGTAGTCCACCAAAAAGATGCCAAAAGCAACTCTCATATTCTCATAGACCAACTCATTAAGCCACCAAATTCTTCTGTTATGAATTAGGATAGAATTAAGAATGATGTTGAAGGTGTCATTATACCCATGTTATAGGGAATATTTCCATCTCCTATTCAATATCTAACACGTAGTCACATCTCTGAAAAATCTCATGCAGCTCACTAGATGTTGTAGACCATGCCAAATATGAAAGTGCAATGAAAGCCCAAGTAGAAAAACCACTAAAAATTGAAGTATCTATGAAGATAAAATCACCAACCAATAAATTAACAACTTCCATCTCATATGAAATTTGGGAAAAATCTAAAAATGAATTGCAAATGCTTTCATCACACGTGGAAAACAACTCTCCCGTGTCTAATTCTCTACAAGTGTCATTAAAAAATTTGACTTCTCCACTGAATCAATCACCATCAAGCGAAATTTAAAAACTAGAAAAGTCTTGTTTATCATCATCCTGATGTGAAAATTTGTAACCTCATGATGATGAAGAGAAATATGGATTTTATTATGAAAATCAAAATTGCTACCATAATTTTGTTTCATGTCTTCAACCCTTTCAAGAACCTCTTCCTTGAAAATTTTATGGCCCATACTTGCACTTGGGGTATCATTACTTGTAGACCCCTCTTCATTATATTTCCCATGTGTAAAGGTTGCACGCTCATGTGAATGATAAAGTGAACTTATTATGCCCCATTTTAAAATTTTGGGCTCCCCATCTATCACCAAATCTTGACTTTTTGCATGTCCTTCCCAAGTGGTCAAAGGTAGTGATGTCTTAGATGATTCTACTACAAATGATGTCACAAGGATACAAGGTACTTCTTTGTAGAATTATTCAACATGTTGGATGTCCCTAGTATGTAAATTGTTGAAATAATTGTCTCCCATTTCTTCCTTTAAGGGTTCATCAATCCCCTCTACTATTTGTTTTATCTCCATCTCCCTTGTACAAACTTATTGATCTTTAGTTATAGATAAAACAAACATCTACTTTTTTTATCTGTATAGAGAGAAATGAGCCATGCTAAGATGGTAACAAATATTATCGACCTCATTTTCCTTGTCTTCCCCAAATTTGATAACAAGATCCCTATCCATTAACAGTTGCAAGTAGTATGATTTCATTCTTTCAAATGCTTATTTGATTGTGTGCAATTGAGAACTAGTAACACCACATGCAATTCTTGTTTCTTCTCATCAATCTAAGTTTTCCAAATAAGATCTTCAATGTATTTGTGAGAATCATCAACACTTGTTAATACTTGCACAACCCTCTCCTCTGAGACCAAAAATCTATCCTTTGAATCTTGCAATGTTAAGGGCCTATGTTCAAATTCATCTAGGGTACATGAATTTTCACACATTTCATTTTCTGATTTGTTCTCAACTATGACAACATTATCTCCATCACACTCTAATGTCTCTCTAGAAGATTCCATGCATTCTTCATGTAGCACCGATGGGACAAAATTATGATCATTTATGGATTCATCAAAGACGTTTCTCTCTTCATGTATACTATCAATATGGATATGCAAATCACCAATAAAGAGTTTTGAATACTCCTCATCGGTGATGATTGATTCTTTCTCCACATTATCCACCTTAGCGGATTGGAAGTCATTACCCTTCTTAATTTCATCATGTATAGTAACATGTCTATTCAAAGTTGTAGATTTAGTTTTCTCCTCATAAGTCATGGCACTGGTTTCACATGCAACTTTTCCGTCATCACAACTTGGCTGTAATATATCTTCTTCCTTAATAATTCCACAAATGTGTTTAGGTGTCCAAGCCTCCTAACATGTGAAACAAATATTCTCTTTCCCATTTGGTTCTTAATTTTTTTAGAAGACCCTACATCCTAAGGCCCATTGAGATTAGTTCAATTTTGGTCATCTATTTCTTTAACCTTTCAATCTTTTTCTCAATCAACCATTTTGAGAACTCATAACTCATACGTGATATAGCTCGTTCCTTCCTCCAAATGGACAATAGTTCTAATTGAAATTGTTTTCATATATCATCATCCTCATCTAAGATTAGGGACATAATGGTTTGCATAAAAGCCCTCACCTTGTCTGGATAATGCTTCTTGATTTCAATTAAGAAGCATTGAAGCATGTGAAGGATCATTTTTGCACACTTGAGATCTAACATAATAATAAATGATCTAGTTCTTTGCATAGTTTCTAAAATCTTATCCTTTTTATGAAAAGTAAGGGCTTTCATATTATGTAATCCATGAAGGATCTCCATAATCAGTTATAGAACCTTCTTTAGTTTGTCATCATTATAGGGTGATATAGGAGCTATTATTCTTATGATCTCACTATGACAAGAAGAAACTACAAGTCTCACCTCTTCACGTGAATGTTCCCTTAACCTGTCCTAGACCAAAGTAATCATTGAGGACTGCAAAGCCCAATTCAAAAGTCTCCAATCTGTCTGATCTACATCAGACATATGGGTATGTGCACCAAGTTGTGAACCAAAAAGGGGGGTATAGGTGGACACATTTTTTTTGAAATCGGGTAAACCTGAACTTGGAACAGACGTTTGAGGGTCATGCACTCATAATAAGAAGATGTGTAAAAAATAAAAATTGTAGTACTTGGAATCTAGTTTCTAAAATACTAATTTATTTTAAAAACCAATAATATTAAGAGGGTCAAACCCTGCGCGCATGAAAACCTATTCCTGATTTTTTTCAGAAAAACATAACATAGTTGTTTCTGTGCGTTGTACAAAATATATAGTTATATTCAATATTTTTCAAATCCCTTTGGTGGGATGATAGGTAAGAGTGATATCTATAAGTTGTGTATTTTTTTGTAATTTTTTTATGAGTTTTTTTTTTCTGTGAATTTTTGAAGTGACCGCATCATGAAACTTTGGTACCTGTTCATGCACTGGGCACAACTTGCATCAAAATAATTGAAAATGATTTTTTTAAAAAGTGTATAGAATCAAGTCTAGAACAATAATATGCAATTTACTTGTAATTTGGTTAAGTATATCAAAATTTATTACAAAATGGTAGACATATGTCTATGAGGACTGTCAAGACAATGGTAAAGAAAATTAAAGTTTACTATGCTAATGTTGTCCATAAATAGAAAATATTATATCGTTAGAAAGCTTAGAAGACGTATGAGATTATGGTGAAAATTATAGAGCTACCTTGTTTAAAAATTGCAAACCTGATGAAGACAAAGTTGAGAATTCATCTTACAATATGAAAAAATGTCTAAAAGAACAAAAATGTAGGGAAAATGAGCCTCCAAGCCTTTGGGTCATTTTCCAAGCCTCCTCCCAAGCCATAACCCGATCAGGTTTCTAAATTTCAAATAACTTGATCGGATTCTGAAAAATAAAAAATTATACATTTTACTCTCTCTCTCTCTCTCTCTCTCTCTCTCTCTCTCTCTCTCTCTC
>MU228316.1:1817828-1830946 GCA_018584345.1 Thuja plicata | reverse complement strand
TTCTTTCACAATGGGTTTGCAGTCTCTGGCCTATCGGCCGCCATAGCTTTCTGGATCCTTCTCTCTTCTGTCTGTTTCATTCTGTTTGTAATAGCTATGCATGCAGGTGTTCTTGGGTAGATTGATGAATCATTTGGTCATTCAATGACCACAACTAGATCTATACAATGTCTTGATATATCTATGACTATGGTGGATCATCAAAATTGAGCTTCTTCATAGAAACACTTGGATCACTAAGTCTCTGCACAAGAGCAATTCAAATGCTAAGTCATATATCTTATCTCAAAATAATATCAAAATAAAAAAATATTGGGTTGTAATTTGTTGACAGTTGAATTATTGATTACCTCATCTCTTTCTCCTATGCTTGGGATGAATGATAAATAAAATGGGCTCCGTCATGGGCGAGAGGGACTCCTAGAAAAATGGTGAGGTAGAGGAAGGACGGGCACTCCTGAAGGGTCCTATAACAGGAAAAATAAATAATACAAAATACATGTTATAAACAAGCAATACTAAAATATAAAAAATGCATGGACTAGAAAGAAAATGCATACCAGAACATGAGTTGGAACTCCTGTGCTGGAGGGAGACAAAACCATTAATGAATTAGCTCAAACCTTTTCCTGTATGGTAAAAGAAAAGATGTTATAGTCGAGAAATAATAGATAATGCAAAAAAATTTATACACTAGATAATACAAATGCATACCGAAGCCTCATATGGATCTCCTACGCTTGGGATGAATGATAAAAAAAAATGGGCTCCATTGTGGGCGAGAGGGAATCCTATAAAAATGGTGAGGTAGAGGAAGGATAGGCACTCCTGAAGGGTCCTATAACAGGAAAAATAAATAGTAAAAAATATATGTTATAAAAAAAAAATACTAAAAAATAAAAAATGCATGGACTAAAAATAAAATGCATACCACAACATGAGTTGGAACTCCTGTGCTGGAGGGAGAAAAAACCATTGATGAATTAGTTTGGATCTTTTCCTGTATGGTAAAATAGAAAATATGTTATAGTTGAGAAATACTAGATAATGTAAAATTGTATACACTAGATTTAATACAAATGTATACTGAAGCCTCAAATGGATCTCATGTGCTAGGCAAGGGATCTCTAGGAAGTGGAGAAGGGAGCTATAATAGGTAAATGAGAATTCACGTGAAAGTTAATAACCCAAAGTTGTTGGCAATCAAGTTATATAACTATAAATGCATGTACTCGTCTCTAAACAAAAATGTTTAACATGTATATAGAACAAATACATACCATAATCTCGGATGAATCTACTATACTCATATGAGGATTCACCTCATCTGAGGCAGTTATGACCAATTCCTGTATGAAAATTCATAGCAAATGACATACTAATAGAGGAACATTATTCCTAAAATATTTTGAACAAACAAGAATGCGATTGAAAGTAAATATGAAAACATGTTACCTCCTCCCTCTTCTGAACATCAGTAGTGTCAAGTGCATTCATTAGTTCAATGAAACCAAATTGATTCTACATGTATACAATAAACAAGTCAAGTACATTAATCAATATAGACTACATTGAAATATTCATAAAACATTTCAACAAATATACTTAAATTGGACTTAATTACCTTTTTTTTGTTTCAGTGTCCCCGATGATTTTTTCCTCTTTCCCAATGACCTCGAGCTTTGTGATGTAGGCTAACAAAAACAAAATTAACATAAGAGAAATAATATGATACCGCATGGGTTTAATTAAAACTATAAACAAGAGGTGTGCAAAATATGATGCCACATAGCTTTGTAAGCTAAAGTCAATGGCAGAAAGTGTAACATCATCAATCTCGGAAATCTGAGCCCCTGACAAGCCCTATAAAATACCAAATAAATATATACGCAATAGTTTACAATCAAAATTATAATTCACTTGAATTCCACAAATGCTTATGTTCCACAACTCTATTATCACAAGTTTATAAACAAATTGTACGAACCATTATTACAATATAAAAAATTTCTCTTCTTTCACACACAATACTATTCTTTAACAAATTTGTAGTCATAGTTAGAGAAGGATGGTCCAGATTGTATTCATGGAGGTCAGAGGTTAGGACCACTTTTGCAGCAGGTAATAGGACTGTTGTAGCCTAGTAGTGAGTATGTTTTAGTGTGTTTACCCTTAGCATGTGGGGATTTGGAGTGCTTTTAGGTTGAGAGTAGGTGTTATGGGCAGTGATGAAAATATTTGGGGTGCTTATGAACCTATGGTGTAGAGGGGTTCTTGTCTATGGTGAAGATATAAACTAGTATATGGGGAGTGTCCTAGTATGACAATGAAATGCCAAAGAGTAGAGTTTACTGAGCTAGCAAGTGAATGTTATTTGAGCGATAGGATAAGGACCTTGTGATAAGTTGAGGGGTTCTTGGGGTGTATCAGAAGTTATATATTGGGAGTCTTTAGAAGGCCATGGAGGCATATTGAAGGATTGAGGACATTCATAATCAGTGAACAATCAGAGATTTATTCATGATTTCGAACAAGAAATAAGAGAAAAAGAATGATGGTTGGATGTTCCAGATGATGTTCAAGGTTGATTCAGAAGCCAATAAGTGATTGGTTGGGGTATGAGTCTATGTATGAGTTCAACACTGGTTGAATTGAGTCCAAGGATGGAGGGCGGGAGTTCAAATCAGTTTGAGTCATGATGGCTAGACAAGGAAGTGAACTTGTTCAAAAGTATGATTTCTAGTTTACCAAAAGCTAGGGATCCTGGTTGAAGCCTTTGCATTCAACCTAATTCCTTGAGTTGAATTACATTAGAAAAAAATCTTTGACAATAAAGCAATAGCAAACAAACATACACTAATTTTTTGACCACACTAAGTTACCACCATACATATTATTAAGATATGATATTTTGAAAACAACATATTATTCTATTTTATGAATATTTATAAAACATTACCTCCGGTGTTCCAGCTACTCGTCCACGTCTACTAGAATGAGAACTCCTTGGTGTGCTCATACCACCAGCTACACCTTGCAATGCATATTATTCATGTATCAATTTATAGTCTTCTATACATAAAAGTTTATTTACTTTTAACAAATTTAGGTAATTAATTAAAATAACATGTCAAAACACTAATTTAAACAAACCTGTGTCGGCTCTATACCATACACCATTGACAATAGATCATTTGTGAGGGCCACATCCTTAGTAGTGGATGCCTGACATCTTCTCCTAAAATGTACACATGAATGGGATGTTGAACCATCTGCACTCGCTTGACTATCTACTCCATCATATATACCATTACAACTGATGCAGATATGCTCAATGGGTTGGGTTGACCCTACAACTGTATCTGATGATAATGGAGCGGGCATATAATGAGATGATCCTAATGGTGCATCTGATGATGATGGAGCTAGAGAAAGATGGGATGAGCCTAATGACGCATCTGATGAAGATGGAGGTGGCGCAGGCAGTGATCCATCCTCTCCTCCAACTAACTGAGTGCCATACTGGATAATGACATCAGTCAATGATGTAGCTGCATGAAGAGCCTATATATCCATAGACTCCTTCACCACTACTGGGACCACAACATGAATGAGGGTTTTTATCGCAGTACATCTCCTCTCTTGTTATCGGGTAATCCTATGTGCCCCAGGTCTATCCTACGCAGAGCCTCTCCCTCTACCATGAAACTCATGAAAGTCAAAGTAATTCGGCTTCTTGCCGATGATAAACTCAAAGTATAGCTTCCTCAAAATATATAAAGGCACCTCAATATTATTACAATGTGGTTGGTCAAATACCATGTACCACCTATCCTAAAAAGCTAATTTCATCCCCCTATGAGCACACTAATGTATAGGAAACCATTTTGTATTATCTTCTAGGGAATCACTAGTATTAGGATCAATAAAAATGGCACATATGTCACGTGTTTGTATGGATTTTATTTTCACATCCTCATAAGATAAACCATCAGAATAATATGTACGACATCTATCCCTCCATGAACCCCATTTTGTCACCTCTTGAGACACCTCATTTGCACTATTGGACATCTGTTCTAATGTAGTGGCAAGGGTAGAGTGATGCTGAAGACCGAAAGCCTTCAACCTATTGACTAATATATTAATTTGTGCACTATTTTGGTTAAGGCATTGCACGAGGTCCTCTTGTGTTGCATTTACATGACCTAATAGGTCTATGGGTGATGATGGTTGCGGACGAGGAGAATTTTGAGGAGGGTTTATAGGTGGTGATGGTGGTGGACGAGGATAATTTTGAGGAGGGTTTACGGGTGTGGTCTTTCATTTCTTTTTCTTCTTCTTGGGTTGTTTGATGAATCTAATATGAAATTAATAAAAGAAAACAAAAAATCAATATCATAGCCTAATTTGATTACAAATGCAAAAAAAAACAATAAAACAAGAAAAATAATAAAACATACCTTTGTTACGGGGCGCCATTGCTTGAAAATGTAGAAATTGTTGAAGAAATGTTATTTTCTTCAAAGAACGATCGGGTTTCAATGCTTTTTTCCCTCCTTCACTCTGTTGTTCCGTGGTTTAGGCATTAGAAATGGCCTAAGCTGCGAGATTTCAAAAATATATTATGTTTCTAATAACCCGACCGGGTTGTTAGAAACATCTCAAAACCCGATCGGGTTATTAGAAACATCTCAGAACTTGATCGGGTTCTGAGAAAGATATAGTTTTTTAATAATATTTTCTAGGCTTGGTTACCAAGCCTTGTACAATTTTGAATTTTCAATAACCCGATTGGGTTATATGAAATTTGAATTTTTTTTAAACACATGTCCACTTTTTTGACTCACAACTTGGTGCACATACCCATATATGAATATAATTCCTCTAATTTAGAAAGAATACCATCTGGTAATTTCATGGACTGCAATTGTAATCCGATCACATAGAGCCAATTGCCCACTTCCTTAATTTTCTACAAGTCACTTTGTTTTGAAAATTAAGCAAAATCCGGTTTTACAGGGACCTGAGACCCAAACTACAAGTCCCTTTGTTGTTCACCATTGAATGTGTCATTAAATTCTTTTGAGAAAATAACACTTTTCTGATCTTCTATTGTCTTCATTTTATTTTCTCCAAACTGAATTGCGCCAAAACGGATGTACACTTCCACAGGTTGTAAAATGCTACATGTTTGATACCACTATAAGTGTTGAGAGTATTGAGGAGATGTTGACATCATTATCATTGATGTCAAAACCCTTGTATTGGTTGTTTGTTTATTTTGTTGGTTGTGCTTAAGTATATATCAAGTGCCAATCAAATTCATTCTATTACAATCTATTTTTGGTACTGGATTATCATGATGGTTGTCTTGATTCAGGCGATTGAAATATATCTTTTTGGTATATCTATGATATTCTTTGAATGAAGTAATATGAAGTTTATGGGTGGATATAATGTGTTGTTGTGTTTCAGAGCTCTTCTTGGTATCCCTTCTACCTAGACATTCATGCAGTATATTAGATG
This sequence comes from Thuja plicata, assembly GCA_018584345.1. Taxonomy (NCBI): domain Eukaryota; kingdom Viridiplantae; phylum Streptophyta; class Pinopsida; order Cupressales; family Cupressaceae; genus Thuja; species Thuja plicata. Next base: position 1,825,417 of record MU228316.1, on the reverse strand, counting down.
CTTTTTGATATAAAAACTTAATGTTCTATTTTTTGGACAAGTTATATCTAGTTTAATCCTTCGGTGAGTTTAAAAATTTTGTCGATCAAGACATGGTCTTGGTTTTAGTTTTTCCATCAGCCCATAATGTGTTTGTCTTTTGATGTTTATAATATGCAAGATGCTTATCTTATGTGTGCCCTATCTTTGGGTCCTATGGTAACGTGGAGTAAAGTTTTCATATGTATGACCTATTCTTTAGGTTCGGTGCTAGCATGTTAAACTACATATGTAATATCTTTTGTACAACTCACGCTAACATGTTTTGTGGTTAGGCCGAAAAATGTATTTGTGTTATCATATATGTGTGTGTGTGTGTGTGGCAATTACTTTTTATCAAATGTAAAAATGATGGGAGATTGTTGAAGCTAGTATGACGTGAATGCATTTTTGCATCATTGGTGGTAATTTGTGTGAGCAAAGGTAAGAAGATCGAAGGTTATTGTGAATATAGAATTAAGGCTTGCAATAGAATGAAGTGTTCAGTTTTGCAGAAGGATAAGGAGGTGCTAGTAGAAGATCTGTAACCGGATGTGTTGCATTCAAATACAACTGAGCTTTCAACTGGAACTATCTCATGCATATGCAAGTGCAACTATTTCAGTTCACATTTTATCTGTAAGATCTTTTTGCATAAATATTTTGTATCAGGGCAGTTAGCCCAAGCAACAATGAACCTACATGCAGTGAGTAAACTAGTAGTGAGCCCTTGTAAAGATCACCTTAACCAGTGTTCTTTTCATGAGAATTAGTTTCTTCGTGGTTTTTCCCATCTTGAGTTCCCACGTAAATTTTGGTGTTCATGGTGTTATATTTTATGATTTCATGTTCATATCTATTATAAGTTTCTAATTGCTTTAAGTATTTAAAGATTCACTAAAGTTTGCGAAAATAATTTTAAAAAAAACTGACTCACTCTCTCTTAATTATTCGACTTATTCAACAACATGATGTTGCTCCTGTTTTGCACTATTTTTTTTTGTTCTCTTCTCATATGCCAATTCTATGATAGTCTATTTCTAATTGTTCAATTCCCCGATAATGAAAAGTTATCTTGGTAGTCGATGGATGGGTTTCCCTTGAAAAAAAAAGGAAAGGTCCTTTTATAGTCCACTATACCAGCCATATGTTTTTGAGTCTACATATGGTGACAGTAATATGGGACTACCCCGATAATGCACACTTAGAACTCAATATGAAACTTCATAATGACTTCAAAGACTCCTAATATCCTCCACCACTCCTTTTCACGACAAATAAGAAACAAAACTCTCCTTAAAATAAGTTATCTGTTGCTATTAATACATAGGCTCAATGCAGGCATAGATGGGATTTTTTTTTTGAGTGACGTCGTCTGCCTGGTTGGAAAGAAATGCTCAATCCACATGCATAGTAAATGTTACTAGACCACAAAAAATAAAATTATGACACAAACATTAGAATAACTAAAATTGCTCGTGTTGGAAATGGACCCAAATTAATATGAGAATGCTTGAATATTTGCCTCAAACCTGTGAAAGATTATTCCCGAGCTCAGTCAGAACCCACCAATTGGTAATAGATTGATCTATATTTCCATCACAATGAATTTAAATTATTCAATCTCCATCAAGAAAAGATACAATAATATTTCTGCTCCAACAGTGATAAAAAACATCTCCTTAAAGCATATATTTGTTCTTGTCTACTGCATTGGATACTAGAGACTCAAACTAGGTGAGTGTAGGTTTTACTTAGATGTTTCTGGCCATTCAACCACAGGAGATTAATCTCAAGACTTATTTGAAAGGTTTGTATAACCATAAAATTTGCTCAGCACTTTTCGATAGCAATATTTTTCACAACCAGACGACCCTTCATCTCATACGACCATGTTATTCTCAAAATAAGCATGAAGTTTGGTAGTTCGCACTATAAAGCTTTCCCATTAGAATGAATCCTTGGAAAATACAAGGAAAGAAACCAATTCACATTTTCTCCTTCCCCACGATCAGTGAAAATAGGTAAGACACGATAATGGTGTTTCAACTTCCTTCACAAACTAGTGCTATGGTTCAAAATTTCTGTGCACCATCATCCACGAATCCAGAACGATCTCATGGTAACTTTAACCTGCAGTATTCTCGAAGAGATGGTTTTTAACTCCAACAACTCAGAACCTGAAAAAAAAACTATAATTAAAATATGGTCCAAGAGGATTAGCATTACTAAACTGATGTTACACAACTGCAAGTGTTCCACTCTACAGAGATTTCTGACGACACCTAGTTGCTAGGTGTAGCACCTGGAACTATTTTATTCAAAATTATACCTCGAATTTCCTTAGGCTCTGTTTGGTTGAGGAATTAGAATTTGATTTAAAATCTGATTATCTTAAAATAAGGTTTTGAGTTGAGGAATTAGAATTTGATTTAAAATCTGATTATCTTAAAATAAGGTTTTGAAATTCTAGTTTTGTGTATTCGGAAGATAGTTTGGACCGTTTGGTTGACCCGAAAGAAGACTGAGACAATCTATCTTCTACATTTGATTACCAATTTCGAAATTAGAATTGCAAATTGAAAACAGTTCCACAAGAACCACTAATCTTCTGCAACTTTTCAGATGGATATTTGAAAACCTGCACAAATAAAATGTTTGTAAGAAAGACAAATGAATAAAGCAATCGACATCGTTTAAGGCATCTTAGTTAATTACCGTGGAAATTTCTTTTCCTGAGCTACCTCCGTGTCGAGGAGCTATGTGACTGTCACCATTTGCAGTAGCGTAAGTGACACTGAATGGAATACATTGTTGTTGAATCCATAGTTACAGTAATTGCTTTTATCCCTTCAAATGTTCCATCATTCCAGTACGTTCTGCCTCCTCCACCGCATGGCACCCAGATTTTTTTTGAACAAATCCTTAGCTTTCTACTCCATGACACCTCCAGACCGAAAGGGGAAACACTCTGATTGAATGCATAAACTACATCATCATCATTGGACATTGTTAGTAAATCCCCATCTTCGTCTGTAAATCTTATTCCAAGTTCTTGGGTATCCCCATTCAACTTAAAGAGCTCAAAGATCTTGGTTCTTAGGTCATGTAGAGATACGCTAGGCTTCACGACAAGATGCCTCTTTTCATCTTCACATTTGACCTGAAAAAAATCAACAATATTTTAATTAATCTTCAGAAATGAAACATAATACATCTAACCCAGCTCTAGCTTTGTTATCTCATGTAGAAGTTAAAAAAAGCAGAGACTCGCTTGTAAAGAAGAAACTGTCTCTTATTTTGAGAGCGATAGCCATATCTTCACCCTTTGATCCACCCATTGAATAATAAGTTGATATCGCTACTACGAGGAGAAATCTGTGCAGAAGGGAAAACCAGAAGATGATTTCAAATTCTATCTATTGGGTGCGAAGATAGTGCCACCGATTTTGGTGCCTAAACCGAATTTTTACCTACGAAACCGGAGTTGTAGTTTAGCATCCCAAATAACCGAACTGACAAAAAAGAGGAAGTTCCGCACCCAATTCCGCCCCAATTCCACTAACCAAATAGGGCCTTAAGCTTTATCGACATTCAATTCAGAAATTTTGATTTGAATATTCCTCTTACATGTGTGTATTGGGCTTTATGAAAATTGTCTTTCCTAAGAGTTGGGTCCCACCCTTTTAAAATTTTATGCTAGATAATACAGATATTTATAAAATATTTAGACTACTATCACATAGTTTGAAATTGAAGAAAATATTCCAACCTCTAGACTTCTAATTCTCGATATGCAGAATCTTTGTCTTTCAAATAAGAAATAGAGGCAAGTATTATTATTTTTGAACAAAATTAGAACCTTACTAATTCATTCTATGGAGACTTCACAATTTGTTCCATGTGCACTTTCGTTATTTGTGAAACTTCATTGGCTGACAAGAGAACTAGTTCTGATACAGCTGAAATATCCCCTTAGGATATTTGTTTCTGTCTCCGAAGGATATTTGATAATCAAAGTAGAAATTGATGGATAAAGCAGATGCATGATTTCTTATGATGATGTGAGTTCTAATCTAGAACTTGGGATTAGGAAAATCAAAGTAGAAATTAATGGATAAAGAAAATGCATGATTTTTTATGATGATGCAAGTTCTAATCTAGAACTTAGGATTTACAATTTTGAAATGTTGTATGTGCCATCTCATGTTTCTACTAGTCTTAAGTCTATTCATGTGCCTTTTGGCAAAATAGTTTGTGTGCTTTCTCTATGTTGCCACACAAATCTCTCTATTAGCTCTATATAGATTAATATTTGCTCAACGAAACATTTATGGGAGACATTCATATAGTAGCCTTTTATTGTAGTTATCAAAAGTTGTATGTTGTTACTATTGAGAACATATCGATTGTATGATGTTTGCTGTAAAATGGCTTTGCTCGAAGGGCTGAAACTTGGGATATAATCAAATATAGGGTATGCATGACATAAAGTCATCATAAAATTTATTATATTTTGACAACTTAATTTTTTTTATTTAATTAGTTTTTGATATCCAAATAAAGGGGACATTACAAATGCAAAGTTAATTTTAGTATAATAAGTAAAGAGCGCACAGGGGTAGATTTTCTATCAAGTAAGAAACAAGCGATTATTGATTCCTTGAGAGAGAGAAAAGTAAAATTGTGCACTCCAAAATACACGTTGATTTATTTGTTAGTTGATTGGGTTCCTAGGATATGATACTTGGCATGGATTGGCTTTGGACTCTCAAGGAACACTTTCATTATTTTGATAAGATTAGTAATGCTTGGATAACATGAGGAATTCTTTAGCTATTCATAAAATTTATAGCCCTGTTATATTAAGAATTGATTTAATTATCAAAGTTAATAATTCATTTCATAAGTGTTGCTAAACAATCATGCACTAATACATTTGAGGTCAATTTTCGACCTTTAATTTTGACCAAGGCCTTTTTAGGCTTATTAAATTTTTTCTTTTTTTGATTATGGGCACGATTTGGTCAAAATTTCTTAAGGGATAAGAAAAGGTCGAATAATCGACAAATGCATATTATAAACAAAAAATAAAGTGAAAATTGAAACTCATTGTTTACCGAAGCATTCGCGGGCGGGAGGAGGGATCGACTGTGCATCTGATATTGTTATTGTAAGTCATTGTTTGCTTGAAATTATTTTCTACATTGTGTATTTCAAGTTCTTTCTCTGCTATTTTAGATAGATTTTTTTATTCTATCGATTAGGGTTATTTTTATAGTCACTGCCCTGGCATTATCCATCCCATTCGATACCTTCCAAAAATATCTATGGTGGGGATTTGATAGATTCCTTCTTCATCTTAAACTAGTACCTTCTTTACTTATAATTTCTTGGTTGAAGCTTCCTCCGCCATGTGTATTCTTCAATTCTATTGCCTTCTTATGATCTTCTTTGTCACCTCCCCCAATTGTTGTAGCCCTAGATTTGATGGGATATGTTGATGTAATGGGGGAAATCGAGAGAATGGATTATGAGTGTCGACTAAGTAACATCACCCATCTAACACAACTCCCATCAGCAATTACTCCCATTGACTGGTCTATGCGGAAGTGTTAATACTCAGAATTGGCCGCAACAGAGGAATAAGCTACCAATCGAAGATGAGAGGATTATGATAGGGAAAAGTGAGGAGACCCTTTGATAGACATAGACTAAAGCCAAGAGCCAAATGCAATCATAATTGGAAGTATAGTCACGTTAAATCCACAATATATTTTGTCACTCAACGAAGATAGAAAGATATTTCATAATGGAGAGAGGGAAGGTTCGGGGTATGTGTGTATCTACCTAGTGCAAACATAGTCTAAGTCTTATGACTTCCCTTCTATGCATAATTTCAGTATTTATAATATATTACAATAGGTCCTTATCAAGACAGATGGAAAGAGATGCCGATCTTCTAGAATATAGATGCACAATATTGATGTCTCATGAAGTGATCATGTTGGGCATCTTGGCTCATCACGTAGGGAATTGATTTACTATTTTTAATACAGTTCTGATTGTTTGCATATGGAAGGAGGAATTGGAATATCCAATCAGCATTCTCCACAATCCAATCCACAAAATAGATACTTAGTCAGCATTATGTGATAGAGAAAATTTACATATATATATATATCAAGGAGTAAATTTAGCGAGGAGATATGGTGAAGAAATTCTATTACACACTTCAATTACAATTACAAGATTAGATGGCATAAGATTAAGGAAGCTAATAAATTATATGAAATTCCTACCTGGGACATTACATTTCCATTACTTAGTCCAACATTTCCAAGCCATCATCTTCTCATCTACATCCCATTCTAGATTGAAAGATTTGATTTACTCCACTATTGATCTGACACAACCTTAGCAATATTCCTCTAAATTGGGTACACGAATATATGTTGGCCCAAGATGTAAGTGATCTTAAACATATTTCTTGCTATCAAAAAAGATTCTAGTCATTTAGAAATGTAATCTTATCTTTGCCAAATATCTCTCAATCTCTTGTCTAAAGAAGATTGACAAGTATAATAGGTTAGATTCAAAGGAAAGGGGTACATTGCCTTCTTCCTTTCCTTACACTTCTTATTAATTAAGCCCATTTGTCTCCATAAGAGGTTATTACTTAAGTAGTGAGGTAGCTTGAAAGGATTATCATGAAAACCATATATTCTTAAGTAGTGATCACCAGTAAGACATCATTAACCAGTTTGAAGTTCTTGTTACTAATTTCAAGCTGAAGTTGTTAATATAAATTGTTAATCTGCATTGTATTATCCTAGAATCCTTGTGATTGTAGACTAGGCCATGCCTTCATACTTGCAATTGCATAGCAAAGATAGGAAGACATATAGAAGTATTGATTCTTTTGGATGTTAACTTTTTGGTTTCAAACTGGTGTTATGGACTTCAACCAGGTAATTTTTAGGCTTGTAAAATGGTTTTCATTTGGGTGTATTTTATTTGATAAGAATGTTATTTCTTCTAAAAATTGGGATTGCCTAAAATCAATTGAAGGAATAACAGTTTGAGTTAGGTTTTTATCAGCCAAGCATGACCATTCATGGGATAGTGGATCTCATAAAAAACCATTAGTAGGAAGCTCTGATTGGTATATATTTCCACCACATAACACACTGTATAATGATCTAACTATTACAAAACAATTTTGATTGTGTAGAGGAGCCAATGCAAGTTTCATGACGGAGTAGATAGTCAACTGGTAGTGCATCAGAAATTCCTACTTTCCCTAAATGAGTCCAACTCATTCCAAGGCGGATCACCTACTGATGTGTACTAAGTGGATTTGACTGCTTCAATGGTAGGATCTTCACTTTGATTGATGTGGAATTATAGACCCCTCTCAAGATTGAGTCCCTTCTCTAAAACTATAGAAGAATGTTTCTCATAGTACTTCTATATGTCTTCTTTGAAGCATCATAATGATTTTAATAAGTTGTCATGTCTAATATCCAAAAGTATTAAGGTCATAGGATGATTATATTAGAAATGTCTTC
>MU228316.1:1781505-1799585 GCA_018584345.1 Thuja plicata | reverse complement strand
TCTTAAAGTCCATTTTCTCAAGCCACTCTCTTACATCCTCCCTTGCCTCTTTAAGACCTTCATTAATGCCTTCATTAATATGAAGACCTTAAGCCTATGTCTCTCCCATGCCTTATTAATGCCTTGGCATTAAAGGCTCTTACATATTCATTTATGAGCCTCCTAGTTCTTAAATGAACCTTGTCTCCCCTCTCTCTCCCTCCCATTCTTCTATAAATAGAAGCCTATTTTGAGAACAAAGAAGCCTTCACCTTAGAATCAAAATTACTTTTTTATGCTATTAGATTCACTCTAGACTCACATTTCATCTATTTTTCCATGCTAGTTCATTGTTTTCATTTCATATTTTAAAGCTAGATTATATGCTTTTTCACATTTTTAGTTTAAATTTGAATCAAATCCTTCATGCTAGAATAGTATTGGTCACTGATTTGAAGCATATTCTGAGGGCTAAATATGCAACTAATTACACTCTTTCTAGTTAGAAGGCAATAGGCCGATATTAGTGGTTTTTAACGTTTTGACTAACCATTTGAACTAATGCAATGACTTATTGAGTGTTTGTGTTGTTTCCATCAGGTACCCATTTACACACACACACTGACAACACAATTTACAATGTAAACTGACAGTCAGTCTACAGAGAAAAGTGAGAAGAAAAATGTCTACAAAGACATCATTGAGGAAAGACTACAGAGCAACCTGAGCACCAGTCTACTGAGTGAGAGCTTTAATTTTGAGAAATGTGGATCTGAGTTACACATCATATAAAACACTTAAGATTTATATTTAGATTTAAAGCTTATCTTTAAAACCATTTCTTGAGGGACAAGTAAAGAAAAATGTAATTTTTTAAATCAGTCTAACTAATTGAAAACATGCAAACTAGGAGATCAAGGTCAAGTTATAAAACTTTGATCATAGAGTTTTCATAGTTAAGCATGAAACCTATTTAGGTTAATTCATTGTATAAATAGATGTGTAATCAATCATAACAAAATAATGTAATGATGATTGTAGCCAAAGAGCACATCAATGGATCATATACAAAGTTTCATGCTGAAGGAAAACAAAAGAAGAATTCAGTTATAAAGAACAGGATTCAAAGCTACCGAGCAGAGCAAAGGTATTAATCAATCACTATAGGTGATACATCATATTGTAAACTTTAAAGGATCTGTACTCAACAATTCAAGATTGCATTTAATCAGGTCAATAAGTATTTTTGACTACATTCTAAAAATTCTAGAAAATAAAAGAAATCCTTTAAGAAGGTGGATTTAACAATCCTTTTGTAAATCTCTTAACGAAGTGCACACTAACCAATGTTGCTAAATCTCTTAACAGAGTAGACCTTAACCATTCTAAACATGTTACTCCTAATAGGGTAAGATCATCAAAAGTGATCAAACTTGTAAGCCTTAACCGACACCTTCCATTCTACAGATAGTGAAGCTTTGTGGGTTTCATCCCCACCGTAGTTTTTACCTTCTAACAGGGGTTTTTTGTGTTACCAATTCTTGTGTCATGTCTCATTATATTTCATGAATGTTTCTATGAATGTTAACATGCAATTAAGTTTATGATTTGATATTTCATGCACAAAGATAGAATAGCATATATGGTCGGTAATGCAAGGAATTGATTACTAAAAGATTAAGGGTTAATTGATAAAAGGTTTTAAGGGTAGTGATTCACCCCTCCCCTCTCAGTACACACCATTCCATTATTCCAACAAATTTCAAGAGTATGACTTTTTGGCATTGTTGTCAAAGAGGGAGAATAACGAATTGATGACATTTATCTACAAAGAGACATTGAGGGAGAAGAATGAATTGCTAATATTTACTCATGAAGGAGATTCAGAATATATATTACAAAAATATAAGATTTATCCAAGAGGGAGATTCAGATTAGAGAGATCAAAGTGGAAACATATATATCAACTCAAAGGGAGTAAAGTTATGTATTTGAGAGCTTCCATCATCAATTGCTATAATACTGGTATAGTGGTTGCCATCAATGTCAAAGAGGGAGATTTTTTATTAATTGATGATTATTTGATGGAGATGATGAAGACCGAGTGATACCGAGTATCATGATTGTAGAAATGGTTAGATCAGTTAGTGTTTTTTCATTAATGTCAAGCAATTGATAATTGAATTTTGTTGTGATACCATATCTTAAGAGGAGAAGTTAAATGGGTGACAAATGCAGATCAGACAATGATGAAGTAATGATGTTATATTTTTTTTCTACTATATATTTGATGTTATCAAATCGGTACATTTGATTGATCAAGTCGAGAACTGCAATGAACAAATTTATGAATGAAAGAGATGCTTTACCGAGCTAGACTGAGTCAGTTAGTAGAATGTTATGTGAGTTGGTTATAGTTACCAAGCACTGAGCACTGAAAGCGAGTTAGACACCGAGCAATGATGAAGTCAATTAATGAGTTGCAAAGAAAGTTTTACCGAGTATAGTATACTGATATTAAATGATGATGGAATCAAATTTAATGCAAATAAATGATGAGTTGGATGAGGAAATGAATTAAATGAAGTTTTTTACAAGATCTACAAATGGAAAAATTCAATGTGAAGATCTAAGGAAAAGATCAAGCGGTTAAACAGAAAAATGAAAGTTCTAAGAAAAGTTACAAGTTCCGAGGTAAAAGTGATATGGTTTACCGAGTTGAGAAATATGAAGAAGATGATGAAATGAATGAGCACAAAAGAAGGAAAATCAAATTTAAGAGATTAAGAGGAAAAATTATGTCTATATAAGGAATGATAATTACACGGAGTAAGAGGCTACTGGCGAATTGAATAGAGAAGGAAAGAAGATGAAGAACAACATTTACGGAGCAGAACAAAGAAAGACAGATTGAAGAATCTAGATTCGGAGAAAGAGATCAATGGAGCATAAAGGATCTGATCCAAGCATAGTGAGTTTCTAATTTTTATAGATCAAAGTTTATTGTTGCTTATTAATATTTGTAACAGAGAAATATCTTAACCGAGTGGATTTAACCGTCCTATTTGTAAAACCTAGACTTACATGACATTCCAAAAGAGTGTTTGAAGACCTCTAACAAGGACACTCCTAATAGGGTGATGATCTTAACAGATCTGAGGTAAATTCCCTAATAGGGTCACATTTAGAAAATGTGTTTGTAATCTTTAACAGGATAAGTTCTTAACCGAGCGTACTTTAGAAGGGTACATTTTTATTATGGGTTACAATTTCCACAGAAGTTTTTCCCAAATTGGGTTTCCTCGTTAAATCTGGTGTCAAATGGGTTATATCATGTGTTAATGAGTTAATATGATGTTGCTAAGTTTGAATGATTGATATCTGCTATGCTATTTTGTGAATTGGTTATTCACTGTATTCAGTACTTACCGAGTGAATAAGTGACTTTAGTTTTGAGAGTTTAAGTTTGATTTGTCTGATTCACCCCCCTCTCAGTGGGACCAACACATTTCTCATGTTCGTCAAAATTATGACAATAGACAAAATTAATGTAAGTGGGTTTATTTTAAAAAAAAAAAACATTTTCGACAAGCTATGGGATTTCTTTTTCTTTGTCGGATTTTACAAGGAAAATTTTAAAAGTAATGTACGTGATTTTTTTTTAAAAGTAATGTATGTGGGTTCATTATAATACGCAGGCAAATTAAAAAATTGGTTGGAGTCACAGTTGATGTAGAGGCACACATGCTAGGTGAGTTCAATAGGATATGCATTTGAATTGAAATGACTACAAAGATCTACGTTTTTATCTTTGTGAACTCAATTCTTGCATTTCTTTTCCTATTTTTGGTATTTGGGGAATTATTTTTTTATTTTACACTATTTTCAATCAATTTTTCACTACTAGAGAACACATTTTTTACAGTGCATTCTTATTTGTTTTCCAATGTCATATCGTAGTTTCAAACTTGCCTATGGTTGTAGCAAACACCAGATTTGCAGTGTGTGGTTGAATTTTTCTACTATGGGAGGACTTGGTGTAATAAGCACTCATCAAAGAAAGTTTCACAAACTGTATTCAATCTTATTTGTCCTTTCATTCCATATCCAATACCATAGGGTAAAAAAAAACAAGTATGTTTATGACTGTACTGTCATAGTCATGGCAGTCAGACTGTTCGTCCATAAAATCTTTCAACAAAGAACTTATATCACACATCATTTCTTCTACAAAGGTTCTTTTGAGGATAACCAACCCTAATGGATCATTACAAGTCAATTTTCAGAACATGTAGACATCAACCAAATACAAATAACTTGTTCACTATCAAGATCATAAAGGATATGTTGACAATGATGCTTTATTTAATATAAAAGTACATCACAATTCAATTTAAAATGGGAAGAAATTATCTATGAACATTTCATGTCCACAATTCCACCTAAACCCAACCATTTGTTCACTAATAATTTCTCTTTGATTGACTCTTTGTTAAAATCTATATCTTGAGTATCTACAGAACCAAGAATTTCATTTATTTTATAATGATTTACACATAATCACCTTGGTGATTATTAAAGATGCCCTCCACACAAATTTGTGAAAGCCATTTTTATAGTGTATATGAAGACTTAAGGTGGTGGATGCTTTGACTTAAGCCTCATTATTAGTTTGAATTTGAATTTTTATTGAAGAAACTAAAATGAAATCCTTCAAGCTATGTGAATAACTCAACTAGCTCTTGAGGGATCTAGATTTCCCCTAGTTGTGTTGAAAAAGCTAATTCTGAAGACTCCTTAGGGGTGGGTGAATCCTTTTTAATTATATTGTCTTTTGTTTCTTTCTGGGTCTTACTATAAATTGTTACAGGTGAAGTGTCACTATAAATTTTTATGGGAGGGCTTTACTACACTTGTGATGTGTTTTTCAGCAACACACAATAGTCTACATCTTGGGGGCCAAAATAATTCTAATATTATTTTTACGTATTTTAATTATGTAATTATTATTTATATTATTATAATTTTAAAATATATTGTATAATTACTAAGGGTATCTATGAACCCATAGAAAAATGAGTAAAATTCAAAAGATCAAATCGAAAGGGCACGTAACTCACCAAATATACAAAAATCCAAACAAATTGATAGTTTGACCACTTTATAGAACAATTCCAAACTTGAAAGGAACAAAAAACTAAAGAAACAAGCAACCAACGGAATGGAGACCTCATTTTTCAATAGTAGTGGGCGAAATAACTTTTAACCTAGAGTTTACCCATAGAACAAGAAACTTAAAACACTTCAAAACAATTTCCCTTATGAAGCCAAATTTGCATAGTTAGCAATATGAATAAATGTGAGTCCATGGATAACTTCCTTATATTGTGAATTGAGCAACACAAGACTCATTTTTCAATGGTGCTAGGGTGAAATAACTTGTCTATTAGAGCATACACTTAGGATTAACTTAAAGGTGCTTCATGATTGATCATAATTCAAAGAAAATAACTCAAATCAAGTTGTTGGCGATAAATATAAAAAAATACCTTTGTTGAGGAGCACAGGGGTATTGCTCTCAAAGGTAGGCCTTCACAACTCAACTCAAATTGAAGGATGTATTGTTGCCAAGACTGTAGAGAAAGGTTCCTTAGGGAGAAAGAATGTTTTGATCCAATTTTGTACTTGTATCATAAAAAATTTTCATTAGAAATTGCAAAATATTTCTCTTGAATGGAGGATTTTCTTTCCAATCTTCCCAAATGCCCTATAGCTTGAGGCAAACTTTGCATTAGAAAAGTCATTTTAATTAAATGGTGTAAACATGAGAAAAATCAAAATACTTAACCCCTTAAGAGTTTGTTATGCTCCTAGAGGAAGATCCAACTCAAGAAGAGAAACTAAACCATCCTAGGCATGTCATGAGAAGTCACGAATAAAGAGGAATGAGATAGGTTTACCCAACTTTTGTAAATGAATTTTTTGCCTTCTTGCACTCATGATAACATTAGGAGGAAAAATATCATCAAAACTATTATAAAGCTAAAACTTCGTCCAAGTATGATTTTGCTTACAATTTGCATAGTCTAATTTTGGAAACTCTTGGACATTCACACAAGAAGGATTCTCCCTATGGGAACCATCAAAATTCAACATGAGAAAACCACACACTAGTTTTCTCTCTAACTTGTAATCTCCTATCCCTTGAACAAAAGTGGAATATTTTACACTCTTTTAACGGTTTAATTTGGTTTAGATTTTGAAAGCTTATATAAATATTTTATGCTTAAATTTGTGAGACCTATACAGTAAAAACTTATTAGATTTAAATTTATTTTTATAAATTTGGTTTGCAACTCTAATTATATTTAAAATTTTGATTCCATTTCTTTAGATTTTGTTTAGTTTATTCATTTCAATTCTTTAAATTTAATTTATATTTATTTTTTGGGCTCGAGGAATAACGAGTGGATCAAGCTTGACGCTTGACCCTATATGTTCATTTTTCAGTGAAGGCAATGCCTAGTGGATTAAGCTTGATTTTAGATGATGTTCATTGTGAAAAGGTAACGATAAATTCAGGGCTCTAAGGTTACTTAAGTGAACCAAGTGCCACAAGAGTACAAAGGTCATCTTTTCCACAAATTAGAGATATTATGTTGTGTTTGATTAAATGTTACAAGACCAAAGTTTCCATAGCCCAATTTTTTTTCCTGTGAAGAAAGACAATGTTAGATAATATCAATGAAGAACAAAATAAGGAGAAAATTGTGGTCTAGCTTGAAAAGAAAAGGTGATGGAAAATGTTATTGTCCCTACAAAAATTGTAAGGACTTAAAGACTAATAGACTTATAATCATAACAACTGAGAAACATTGTATGCAACATGGTCACATTGAAGGGGGACATGATTATCGTCCATTGGTAAGTTCATTATATCATTTTAACAATTTATATACATAAGAAATCACTTGATGATGACATCATGGTTTATTTATGTTGATCATTTTTATATAGGTGGATCACCCTAGGACACATGATATGGACCACCAAAACCTAGAGAATGTAGTTTTTCAAGTGGAGGAACATGAAGGTGTGAATATCGAAGCTGAAGATAATGATCCTATGGAAGAAGATGATCATGCGCCAGAAAACACAATTGAAGATGTTGGTACAAATACATTGATCCATGAGACATTTAGTACTGGCATAGATGATCATGATGATCAACATGACCTTGATTTTGTTCATGATTTACCTCTACTTGAGAAGGAATACGAGGCCCTTTGCGAAGGCTCCCAAACAACTCTTATCTCCTCTGTATTGTTGTTGGTGAACTTGAAGGTTATGAATGGTATATCCAACATAATAATCTCACGTATGTTAGGTATGTCATATATGTCATCTTTTTTCATCTATTTTTGTTGTAATTTTATTATAGTGATTAAAAGGTGAAACATGTACCATTAATATTATTTATATTAACAAATTATATTTTTTGTTGTAGATTGATAGGAGAGTTTTTTCTACCACCATCAAATATTCTACCTCCCTCATACTAAGAATTATCTATAATTTTAAAAGTTATTGGAATGGATTATCAAGCAATAGATGTATGTCCCAATGATCATATTATATATCATAAAAAACATAAATTTTCAATAGAATGCCCTAAATTTCATATCAGTAGATATCGAACAGATCAACTAACAAAAAAGGTGTCTTGCAAGGTTGTTCATTATATCCCCATTATTCTATGTTTGCAATTATTATTCAGGTGCACTAGCTTAGCACAATTTATGGATTACCATGCATGCAATAGAAATCGAGATGACATTAGTTGAATACCTACAGAAACTGTATTTATGGGCATAGAGGAAAAGTGGCCACACTTTAAAGAAGAACCTTGTAATCTTAGGCTTTCATTGGTAGTAGACGGTGTCAATCTATTTGGAGAGATGAGATCTATTTACTCTATGTGACCTATTTTTATCATCAACAATAACATTCCTCCATGAATGTCAATAAAGAGGGAGCACATAATGTTGGCAATGATTGTTCTAGGCATTTTTTCATTTAATAGTCATCTACATTAAATTATAAATATCGTAGTAAAATGGTCAAATAATTATGTAATGTTTTTATTCATTCAACTAGGTAAGTACCAAGTTAAACATATGAATGTATATATTAAGCCTCTTATCGATGAGTTGTTGGAGTTATGGAATGGTGTCACTATGTATGACATCTCTAGACCAATTGAACAAAGACAATTTTAATTACATGCAATGCTTGTATGGACAAGTAATGATATCCCAAGGATAACACATTTTTGTGGTATGTTATAGTGTTCAAGCTGTGAATAATAATTATAATTATAAAAATTAACTTAGTTAATCCAATTATACATGACCTTGTAGGTCTTCAAACAAAGGGAAAACTCGCATGTCTAGTTTGTGGTCCAAAGATGACATCTCATTATTCAAAAAATTTAGGAAAGAAGGTGTTTGATGAATATAGGAACTTCCTCCACAGAAATCATAAGTATGAAAATACTGAAAAATATCTTTTTAATGGGAAAGAAAAGACTACATCAAAGACACAAAGAATGACACCTCGTCTATGGAAGTTGGCATATGATAGAATTAAATATGAAGGTATGTCATTCTATCTAGTGGTTAATGTTTGGAATTTATATTTTTATATATTTCTTTGTTTATTGATGATCATGAAGGTCGTCAAGGCATTAATGGCCACCTTCCAAAGGGAATAAAAAGTTATCACAAATAATTTAGTAGGTTTTCCTACTACAAACAACTACAAGTTGTGCATTTGTTTGATACTATGCATTTTGGAAAGAATATAACAAAGAAATTATGGAAAATATTGGATGGAAGGCGTGACAAAAAAAAAAATTGTTAAATTTTTTAGTGACATTCAAGAATCAAATCATGCAATGAAAAATTTCATTCAATCAAATAGAAATGGAGACCAGATTAATATAAGTGCTCTTCCTTGGTTATTAACAGAGCAGCAAAGAAATGCTATAAAAGAAATCATACAAAAAAAATTTGTTTCCCACAGTATTTGTTGCGAACATAAACAATCTCATATCAAAGAAAAGTGAATTTGGGCCAGGGATGAAAATGGATGATTGACATACCTTCATTAAGGTAATTCATATTCTTGTGTATTTACTATATATTTATATATTGCATATACTTTTCATTGTATTATGTTTGAAAATAATGAAAAGATCATTTTATAATTGTTGCAGTATGTTCTACCTCTATCTCTCCCAAACCACTTCGACAATAATGGAAAGAAAGTTATATATGATCTTGGAAAATACATAAGGTAAGTAGTGATATTTGTTCAATTTTTTGTATAGATATTATATTTGCGATTTCTTTTACTTGTTATGTAATACATTGTATATTATTTTGTAAAGTCTTGTTAATATATTTGTGTCTTGAATCTCTTGTAGGTGGTTGTTATCTAAATAAATCCAAAAAGAAGATATAAAATATTGGAAGAGAAAATTACTCATCTAATGTGTGAAATGCAAAAGTGTCTACCTTCAAATTTTTTCAATGCACAAGAACACTACCTCATACACCAAGTTGAGGAGATTGAATTATGTGGACCTATACACACAAGGTCAATGTAGATGGTTGACAGACACTTGAAATTTTTTAAAGCTTTGGCTCAAAAAAAAGCACATCCTAAGGGTTCTACGGTGGAGGGATATATAGTATGCCATACTATGGTGTACATTACTAGATATCTTCCTAATTTTGTAGCAAAGATCCATGTAGATTGCATTTGGGATCCCAACTAAATTAAAAAAAATTCAAAGGGGAGTACTTGATGGGGAAAGGTAGATTGAAGAAAGTGAGATGTAATTATAATATTTTCATGGACATTAATTTGAATGCATTTAACATTTGGTTTTTATATATATTGTAGTTAATTAATTCGTAATCTTCAATATGCATTAGTTGTAAGTCGTCTATTTATTTTTTGTGCAGTTGGTCGAGAGTGGGATACACTACATTTGTATATTGAAAACAATCTTGATTGCATGAAGATATGGATCTTAAATGATGTAAATATTTTGGTCACGCATTAACATGGGAAGGTGTGGCTTCATTGGTTAAAGAAGCTCATCGTAATGGAGATTCCAATGTTACGCCAAGGGAAATTGATTTAGCATATGGTTTAAGAGATAAATAGGTATGTATACATTTATTAATCACCCATATTATTTATTAATTTTTAATTGTATTGGTATATGTGTGTGTGTTTTGTATACATTCAACCAAGAATAAATTATATGTGTATCAATTCATGTTGCAACAATTTTTACATGTTTGACATATTAAAGGTCAAACACCACAACGCTATGTGGTGGAATGGTCATAAATTTTGCATCAAAAGGTTGGATGATACGAAGAAAACTTGTGATTCTGGAGTAACTGCGGTCTTTGAGGTGACAAATATTTCATCTAGAAATGACATATATCCTCAAGACTCAAAATCGATACTATGACATTTTTGGATGATATACTTGAGTGTGAATTTAATTAATTCAAATTAGTTATATTCGTCGTCCAATGGTACAAGATATGACTGAATCAAAATGATCCTGATAGAACTATTATTAAATGTGGTAATGGATTTACAATGGTTAATACAAGGTCGTTTGAGCTAGTTGGAGATGAGCCCTATGTTCTTCCAAGACAATGTGAGAAAGTACTTTACTCAGAGGTTCCACATAAACTAGGTTGGTCATTTTTTGTTAGACATGATCCAAAAGGAAGGTCGGTAAAGTATAATTTGATGGAAGAAGAAGATACCGAAGAAGTAGAAGATGATGTAGATGATGATCATGATCGACAATTAGTTGATGATGTTCCTGACCAAAATATTCATGAAGAAGAAGAAGAAGATGATGATGGTGGTGGTGGTGGTGGTGGTGGTGATGATGATGATGGTCGTGATGATGAGTTAAATTTTAATGCCATTACATAATTAATTCATGATGTACCTTTTAATTTTTTTAATTCATGTTCCACCTATAGAAGGTCCTAATAGTAGAAGCATGCCACTCCTAGGAGATGGAGATAGAGAGAGTGTTGGTAAGCCGTAATTTTGTGTGATATTTTTTGAACTTTATGTTTATTTAGGGAATGTGGACTGTTTATTAGCTATATAATAGATGATGATTTATGATACATATGTGATGGATTAAAACATATGTGATGGATAACAACATTTTTATGAAGATACATATGTTATTAATGATATAGATGTTTCTATTATTACTCATATATTTAATATATTTATTGTTTATCAAATTACAAATTTAATTCATATGATGCTCAATTGTTGGTGTTGATTACATGTATATTTTTGTGTGATTCTTTCACCCTTGGTGGAAACAAGTAACTGACTACAGACATCGTCAACCCTTTTGTTGAGAATCCTACACAGTCTAGATAAAGGAAAGGTAAGGAATAAAAAATATATAATGATTATGATGTCTGCATATTTTTCATGTTGTCTACTATGTAATTTTTAGCATACATATCATGTAATTTTTAGCTAACATAAGATAAATGAATTACATATGAAGGAACCTAAACCCCTTTGACAAGGATCTTGCACAGTCTCATGGATCAACAGGTATAAGTCAATACACTCTATAGAAACCATTTATTATTTTCTTGCTTTCTCTTTACACCCATCTTGGAGTGGTTTAATAATAAGCGAGGTTTTAGCAACAATATTTTATCAAAACTTTTATTTTTTCAAAAATTACTAGGAAAACAAACTTTCTCAGTTTTTCAAACCTTGACATTAGCAACAAATCTAAAATAGTTATCAACACTTGAGGCCCCAGTTGGGCTTATTAAAATTTTAATCTCAACATCAACTTTAGGGCCGACTTATTCATCAACATTACCTTCATTTGCAAAATATCAACAACATATGGTGAACCATCTATTACAACTTCTTGTCCTCTCTCTCTATGAAATCCGAAAATTGATTTACTCTCACAATAACAATCGACCCTGTACCAACTATCTATCTCATTTGATGGCGTGTAGGTACCACCAAATAGGTAATTGTTAGATGTGTCTTCCTCGAGTGAGGGAAATTCAAGAATAGAAGATGAAAGTGAGACATGTAGTAGGTCTAAAAGAGGGAGATCAACTAGAGGTCAAAAGATCAGAATAAAACTCAATAAACACATGGATTTTTTCTTTGCTCAAGAAGGGTAGTGCTATTATGATGATGAGACCAAATGAGATAAGGAGGTTCCTTTGAGGCACAAATGTCAATAGAAACAATGGGTACCCAAGGAAATTTCTCCAATAAACACTGATTTTTGTGTTAATGAGAGGATGTATCATATAAAACCATCGTCATTACATGGTTTGTGCATGTTTTCTATGGACAACATAAAGGTCTATTACAACAAATTTGTTTAATTGATAGAGTATGTCAGACCTTGTTACAATTTCAAAAATTGGTTGTAGATTATTTGATATAAAAAAAAAAGTATGCGTAGGTATGCACTCTCAACAAATTATATACAACAAAAAGATAATGATAAAAGTAAAAGAGTGGCTATTTACATTGACGGAAGGCCAAAAGAAACATGGAATATTGCAGGTTTTATAAATAGTACACAACCTGGGTCAACTAATAAGAAACCCAATTGCATATACGAGGCTTGCGTGGGAAATTGTGTATTCGTATGTGTGATAAAATTAATAAGTGTAGGGGAAGAGATACTAGCTAGTTACAATTTGAATCGCATAGATACAAAAAAGTTCCTATCATGGGGTTAGTATAGAATATAAAATATTTAAACCAACCTCCAATTAATGACTCCAATATACCATTTTATTATTAAGTTTTTTTGCTAAGTCTATTGGTTTCATCTCACTGACATTTTTTATATTTAATCCTTGTCACGTGGTGATATTAATCCAACAGATAGCACAGACAGGGATGTAACTCTCGGCCCTTCTACCCAATAGTTAAATCCCATTGTAATTGTATAAATTAGATAGAAGCAAAATGTTATATTATTATGTTCTTTTCTTTAGGGTTTTAGAGTAATTTTGATAATGTTACTAATATTCTTGTCACAGATGGATGTTCGAGGAAAGGGAAAGGCACCTACAATACCTGAGGAAATTTATATAGAGCTGGACTCACTATTATGTGATTATGACATCGCATATTTCACAAACCCTATCAAAATGATGAAAAAGACGCAAAAAATAATAATAGATAAATTCTTTCTTTGGCATACATAAACCCTCAAACTAATGAGATAAAAGAGAGGGTGCAACAATTAATGGAGAGACCACAAAACTTGCAAGTAGTAATGTAATATTTAATTATAACATAAGTTCAATAATGGTTTATCTTTTATACTCTTTTATTTCATGAACTAAAATTTGTACGTGTTGTTTTTACAGGATTTTTTGCATCCTCATCAAGTTGGTGGTCATGATCAGTGTACTCCACATAGTTTAGGTGATGACCATGTTATATACATGAAAGATACTCATTAATACCATTGTTTCCATGGTAGTAAGACTTTCTATGACGATGTTCTTTTCTTCTTGAGGACACCTTTAAAAACCTCTAGGCACAAGTCATTGTATCAATTTGATCAGAACATCAATGTCCCTATATTATGATCAAACCATTATAAGTATTGATTCACATTCAAGTTGGTTCTATCACTCAATTTATCATGTTCTACAAGAATTCAACATAACCTTTACATTGTTCATTGGGGTATTCAAACCTTACCATCCTTTAGGCATGCATGTAACTTCAACAAATGTAGCCCAAGTATACTTCAAGTATACCATAACCAACTTTGAGTCCTTCCATTATGTCCTTTCATACCTACAAACACACACATTTATCAAAACAAGGATATTCTTATTTGATTATGACTTAGTTCCACTTCCTTACTAACATTAGGTCATGTCCACATAACTTATTTGTGGAAATATCCTCTATCTATTTCATATCACAACAACAAGCAAAACTTAGATCATACACTAATTAAAGATTAGAATCCAAATTGATCCTACAAATGATTGTTTCATAATAAAAACTTCATTCTCTTTTCACACAAACATCAGTGACAATATATAACACCTTCAAATCCTTAATTTGAGTTTCATGTAGATAATAAAATATCATGTCCATGCATTATTACAAACCTTTACAACTGTCACTATTGCATCAAACCAATTAGATTGTTCCTTGACTGTGCTTCCTTTTTAACTAGTCAAATTCTTTATAAAATACTTATCAAATACATTGACAAAGTCCATTGAAGATGTTACAAACTAGACAAACCACTTAATACCTTTAACAACCCATCAATCATAAATTAATAGCCAACAATATTGTTCACTTTCAAAATGAGGGGAATTTCACATAAACAAACTTCTAGGGCTTTCCCAAGTTCTCTCACGTGTTAACATAGTTTTCTCTAGAACAAAAACCAAATTCAAGGTCTATGAGTCTACTATCAATTCCCAAAATCTCATTACTTTTGAAAGGTTAAAACAATATTTATAATGAAACCCTTGACAATAGGTTTGGTCACGAGGGTTTTACACAACTTTTACAAAATCTAATCAGTCTATGCCAAACTTTCATGGCTAGACCTAGGTTTGGGTTTATTAGAAACTTAACACACTGTCCTTCGTTTCCACATCAAAATAGAACGTGAACCAGGTTGGTTTTTTTTTCTCGCTACCCTTAATTCTAAAAGATCACTAATATTAATTATGATGGTCAAAGAACATAATGAAATCAATCACTACTTCATCCACAAACAAAGACAAGAAAATCTCAACAATAACAAGGTCACTGGAGCTTCTACACTTCAAATTGCATGAGATTTGGGCGGATGTACCCCTACTTCATATACTTGCTCAAATAACTCTTATGAATCTTCCTCAGTAGATGACAACATGGATATTATTGATAAACCTTAATAATTTATCTGAAAACATAGCAAATGATGGCTTATATTATTCAGTTTGTTTCACCATACATTTCATGAATCACCTATGACTAGTGCTTAATTCACTTGGGTTATAGAGTCACATAAAAGCATAAAATATTTGATAGCATAGTTCATTAATTTCTCAACATAAAAGCATAAGATGTTAAGGCTTCACAACCTTGCAAGCTAGCAACCACGGTAATCAAATCACCCATCGTTAACTCTCTAACTAAAAATATTAAGACTCTTAACTCCCGCGAGCTAGCAAACATCAGCTCAAGACCGCTTGTCGCCAACTCTCCAGTACTTTTTTGTATATCCTCTAACTATCATGACCTAGAGATAACCTTTCACCCTTAAACTTTTTGCAATGTGGCAACTTCTTGCTAGCTCTTCAAATTTTTAAAAAAACCCTTCATTAAAACCAGAGAGCTAGCGATTACTTTAAACTCAACTTTAAATCCTCCATGTGGAAGTCATTCACTAATTATCTAACTATTATTGTTGACCACCATAAACCTTAGTGACCTCGTGATAAGTGACTACAAGTTTCTCATCACCAATTATCCAACCTTTTAACAGACTACCTTGAGAACCTGAGAGCTAGCGACAACCAAAACTAGAACCTTTACACCGTAGCATCTGAAAATCTCCAAGTGGCACTTGCTCATTAATTCTCCAGACTGAGAATAATATTCATTGTCATCCCGCGAACCAGCAACCAAGCAATATTTAATCGCCTAGATGAATATGTGGCAATTTCTTGCTACTTCGCCAACTGAAAACACTTAACCTTATATAACCGCGAGAGTTGGTGACAAACTAAACCTTATATAACCGCGCGAGCTGGTGACAACCTAAAAGTTTAACCACTAACATGCTACTTGCCAGGTCATAGGTTAACAACACTAATTGTTCAAAAACTTGCAAGCTAGTGACAACCCAACGTTATGACATTAAAATGGACTTGGTAGCTTGCAGGTTAAAACATAAGTTGCCTATTGAACTTGAGACTTAGCGATAAACAACAACACTCTAGATAAACCCCTTTGGCCCAAACCTAATGATGACGTGCACCAATGAGATTTTGACAACTTGATACAATCAGATGATTTCGAATAAAAATTGATTGCAAGGAAACCAAATAAACAAATCCTCTACTTGGCAAACAAAAATTACCTCCTAAGCATTGTAAACATAATGCGGGAAAATTTAAAACAAAGACCAAACCTGACCATAGTCCTGATATGAAAGAAGAACAAAATATGGAAGATGTTCAACATTTTGTAGTACCACCAAACCAAACCCTTTATGAGGTACAAATGCATAAAAATATCAGAAAAATATGATTATTAGTCATACAGTTTGATACTAAACAACAAAAACTTGACTATTCTTTATTGCAAAATACATTACATTTCATTTTGATGGAGGCTACCCTCCATTTCTCATTTCTCCCTCCTTATACATGGTCTTTCATTTACCATGTTCATTAAAGCCCATGACTATCCTCCTGTAGGGTCTCCTTGATAGTAGAGATGCAATTTCTTAAACCTTGAAATGCAACTTCAAGACTGGACTCTCCTCACTATACTCAACCAATTCATTTTTTTATAAGGTTCATGATAGTTACAAACTATTCATCTCCCCTCTAAGCAATAATGACAATGTTTGGTGCAAATGTTGTGAAATTGCATTTTTGCAACATTGCACTTTGTGCAACTTTTGAGCAATATTGCATTTTTGCTCCTCTTATCCTCATATTTTGACATAGACCTTCAAACCATGTCCCAATGGACTAGAAATGGATAATGACAATATTTTTTTCCTTTCCATAGGTTCTATTACATGTTTTTCTCCTCTTATATGTTAATGTGTTATTTCTCATATATTTAATGTATTATTCTTCAAGTGATGTCCATGTTCCTGTGCAAATGTCGCCTCATCTGAGGTCATCATCCCCACCTATATTGCCAAATGAAATTTCAAAAACACACAACATGTAGACATCCACTGGTGCATATCATACTGACCCCAAAGTTGGTAGATCCCTATTTTTCTCTCTCTTTTGTTGTGTCTATTTGCCTTGAGGTGTTCTTTCTTGGGCGCATTTCATAGTGGATTCATTTTTTACAGGAGGACATGTACATGAGGATGCAAAGGTGACTAGTGGTGATACCATACCATAATTTCCTAGATCTTCCTATATTTCTAGTATGGGAACATTGCGGTCCACATTGGTCGTGTGCATAAAAATGCTTCCCTTAAAGATGGAGAAGGTTCTAGGTACTTTAAAATTATTATTATATGTATAGTCGAAAAATGGAAGCACTTCCATAGGAGACTGGTTTAGCCTTCCAAGTAATTGGTTTGGGTTCATGACAAGCACCTCTGAATGGGTTCCTAATCTTGACATGGCTTCCCCCCTGACCTGCCTTTCTAACCTCCATTTCCTGACCTAAATTCTGCATTCTGGGTCTCTGACCTATGATCCTAGGATCTGGGGACAAGGTCAACCTCCTAGGAAAGGGTTGACCTTTGCCTTTCCCTAGGAAAGGGTCAACCTTGGCCTTTTCCTAGGACCAGGCCAACCTTGACCCTGTCCCAGGGTCCAAATCCTGGGAACTTTTTGTTTCTGGGATGTCGGTCTTCACAAAAAGTTTATTCCCGCTTCCAGATCGGTTGTTTTGGGTTTTGAATTGGTTGATTCCTAAATTATATTTAATATAGGTCCTCTCCTAGGGTTAAAGGCTTAAATTATGATTTAACTATCCTATGTAGGCCTCCTTAGAAGATTATTCCCTAATTTCATATAAAAGGGAGCCTTCTCCTCTCATTTTCTCTAACCATGATCAAGCAATTGAAGTCTTCTAATCAAGCATCAAGCATTCTTATGAAGTGAAGTCCAAGCAAGAAATTAAGAAATATTTTAAGAAAGCATCCATCATTCTCAAGTATCTATTTTCATGAAGGAGATCCATTGGAGGCCATTGAAGGATTCAAGCCAAAAAAGTGCCCTTTTGGTGATCTCTCCATTCATCTT
>MU228316.1:1759836-1781405 GCA_018584345.1 Thuja plicata | reverse complement strand
ATATACAATCAATCAAATTCAAGTAAGTGTAAAGTAGGGTTAAGGAAATCAACACAAATAACAATTAACAATTCAAATCTCCCCCTTTATCAAACTTTTTCATCTTTACATCTCCTAAAACCCATTTATCTCCTTTACATTTTGGTGACATCTATTTTTTTATGTTACATTATATATAGTCTAATTGTAATTTACTTATTAATCACTCATTTTGGACTAAAGATCCCATGATTTTGTTTTCAGGAAATGATCTTTTTAATAAAAAATATTAATGAAATTGCATTGGAGATCTTCGGGCCCACCATATGTAAACAGTGGAATGAGAAAGAAAAAAAGTTAAAAGGTGAACTCACAAATCGTATAGTTGGGTTTTTCAGAAATGACACATTTGACAAAAACAAGTTCCTTGACAAAGTTGACACATATCTAAAGTATGTGAGGGACCAATATAGGACACAATTAGAGAAGAAAAAAAAGTATGAGCATCCCCCCATGATTCCAGAGAGGGAGTGGAAGGATCTGATTTTGGATGCAAAGGAGAGAGTTGAAAGGAAAAAAGGAAATACACCACCAAGTAGAAGAAGGTATGTGACATTATTAAGAATGTAATTATATATTAATTACTCTTTATATTTATAGAATCTAACATATTTCAATCTTTTCATAGACTTCTCGACACATCAAAGGAAACTAAGGCAAGACAAGAAAAGCACATGCAACACAAACTCAGCTCTGGTGGTTATATGAAACTTGTCGCATGAATTGTAAGTATTAGTAAATGAAATATCACATCAAAATAATAAATTAAAAACTTTTTTTAATCAAACAATACAAGAAAAATTCATGATATTAAGAAAAAATTCAGGACTTTGAATTCAATAGAGAACCCATAGATGATGACATGAAAATTGGCTTCCTGTAAGGTTATGTAGCCGTGGTTGAACGCCTAAGAGAATTGAGTGGGAAAACATGAGATTCTGGTGCATTCGTCACACATGTAAATAAGCTAAATGAAAAGAATTTAAAATTGAATACTTGAGAAATAATCTATTTGATTTTAATTTCCAACATAAAGTGACTATATTCATTTTAAATAAGAAAGAAATGATAACAATGCTCATGACATTGGAATACAGCCTCGTAATTGTGGAACACAACCTTCACATGATGAAGGTCTTGGTGTGCATCCCAGTATTGGAGGTATTCATTTTCCATATAATTTTTTAATGTAATTATTAAATATCTTAAATTGAAATTGGTGTAGTAATTAATGTAACCTTTTTTGTTTATATTTTAGAGCATGTAGGTCGTGGTGACCAAGTTGAGCATGATCTGGGTAGACAACATCAGGAATGTGATGTGCCCCCACCAGGTAAAGAGGACCATTGTTATTCTTTTGAATAGATTTAATTTCAATTGGTGTATTGATTAATGTAACCTTTCATGTTTCAACTCCAGAGGATTTAGAGGGTGTTCCGAATGTTGAGGATGCGCCTAGACAAAATGATCAGGAAGATGATGTGGCCCCATTAGGTAAAGAGGTAAAGAGCACCCCTGTAATGTTCTTTTAATTAATGAAATACTTGTAACAATAATTTAAAAAATTATGAATTTAACCCTTTTTTTTGTTATTGCAGCGGACCCCCCTTTGCATATGTGTTCTCATCGTGAGTACAAGACTGGGCATACATTAACTAGATCACGAGTAGAGGGAAGAAGAACTGAAGAGGGGACAAGTGATGAAGAAATTGATGCTCCACTTAGTATTTACATGCAAGCTTAAAAAACAATTGTAATCTTATTATTTGTTAACAAATTGATTTTATGTGTTAATGAATTTAATTATGTATTAATGAATGTTATTGGATGATATGTGTTAATGAATGTTGATGAATGTTACGTGTTAATGAATGTTAATGAATGATATGTGTTAGTGAATGTTACGCGTTAATGAATGTTAATAAATGTTATGTGTTAATGAATTTTATGTGATGATAAATGAATGTTATTTTTCATTAATGGATTAAAGAATGTTAGACGTTAATAAAGAATTTAGAGTTATATTAGGCTAACAGGAGCCAAATGAGCTTCCACCTTCATGTGGTTGGCCCTGTTAAATAGAGAATATTAAACTGTTCTTGAAACAAAGAGAAGCTCAATAAGGTAACACACTTTTCAATATTTCATTATGCTCCACTATTAATGTTATTGATGCTAAGCATCTTATTTGCAGGTTACAAATTCAATGTTGTAGGTTGTGTACATGCTTCTATGAGATAGTTCCCCATTACAATTGAATGCATGCTTCAATGGTTTTGTGAGTTTATTTTGTTCTAGAATAGAAGCACTACATCTATTCATTCCTTAGAATTTGTTCATTTTGTGGATTTATTATTAACAAAATGATTAACCTGCAACTATGAAACTAATGATTAACCTGCTATGATTTTAAAAAAAAAACATTAGAATAATGATTAGCCTGTATCTTTTTTTTTTAAAAATGATTAACCTGCAATGTTATGATTAAAAAAAAGATAATGACTAGCTTTGAGTGAAGGGTTACACAAGAAGACAGAGAAAAGCATAGAATATCTTCAAGTGTAGAATATCAGGTGAGAGGGGTTGCATATGTAAGAGGAGGGTTGAACAAATACTCAATGGGGAATGAGTTGGCACTGCTCAGGCTAAGGTAGAGTGGGCATGCAAGAGAAATAGATATGCACTAAGGGGGAGAGGGTGCAAGGAAGGAGTGCGAGCTTGAAAGAGAGGGAGAGAGTCAGTGCTAGGAAAAAGGAGAAAGGGTGTGTAGGAGTACAGAGAGATTGTAGCGTGCACAAGGTAGTTGCGAGAGATGAGAAGAGATAATGAGCTAAGGAACACATTGCCAGACAATATAGGGCTGTGTAGCAAGTGAATGCAAAGAGGCAAAGGTTGTAGAATGAGAGGAAAAGGCTTTGCGGATTAAGAGAAGGACAACGTTGAATGAATGTCAGAAAATTATTGCTTTGAACACACAACAATCTAAAGATTAGTTGTTCATTTAATGTTCTTCTCTTTTCATATCTGAAAATAGGTAAGCAGCCAGTTCAGTGTAATAAAATTTATTCAAGAAACAAAAAACATACCTCCATACATTAACGTTTAATGGGAGACATAAGAGAATACAGAGGTGGATATAAATTGAAACCGACAAGAATATGAATATGAAATATTGAAACAACAGATTATATGTAGATATATTAGATTTTGAATACAAAATAGAAAAGTAACGAGGTCAAAAACAAAAAGATTTATATTAGATATTATTTAAATCCTGCACCAAATATTAGAGAAATATATTTTGCATAAAAAAAATGTTAGCAGAGATGAGATTAAAATTCTGTTGACAGAACCCGCAACAAAAAAATAGTGAGAAGATACATAAACCAAGAGATTAACTATAAAATCTGCAAGGAAACTATTAACAAGATATGAAAAGAAAACAAAAATATTAGAAATATACAAAAAAGATAGCTTTTTAAGCTTGAAATGAAACTATAAACAAGAAATGGAGACTAAAAAAGTGAGAAGACAAACTGGGTTTGGCAGTGAACCAACCAAAACCAAAAAAAAAATCAAATCCAATTAAAGAGATTTTAGAAAATAAAGTCAGATCTGCAAAAATGAATAAAAGTTTCAAATTCTCCTAAAGAGAGAATAATGTAAAAAATTCAAGAGCAGCAACAACGTTAGAAAAAAAATTGCAAACACTCAAACAAGGATTAGCTAGCTCTGATACCATGTAAGAAATATGCAAAAATTGAAAAGAGCTTAACAAAGAATCCAAATGAGTTTTGCAAAGTAAATATATTACCATAACATAATGAAGGAAATATTGCTTTAAGAACCAAAATCATCAAGAAGCTCCAAGTTCAACACAATGAGAATGTTTTTGAATGGGGAAAACTAAGAAAAACCCCTAGTGAATATAATATGAATGAGGCAAAAAAGCTTAGAGAAGGAGAGAGAAAGTGAGCAAGAAGCTCATTACAACATTGAGAGAACAAGTTTGAAAATGTGAGAAAATTGTGAGAAGAACTTCAAGAAGTGTGAGAAAAGGCAAATTTTAAATAGAGATGAGTGAAGGATTTTGCATGTAACTCCTATGTTCTATGAATGCCACATTCACATTAAGTGTGTGCCAAGTGTGAGAATCCTCTTAAGGAGGAATATCTAATTTTCTTATTAAAGGAAATACAAAAATGTGACATGTCCCCCCACTTGGACTAGAGGAAAAAAACAATAAAAGATACCTTGGTTTATCCTTATTTAAATATACATACAACCAAGGAAAGATTATTTTCTAACAACCCTCTTTAATATTTACTTGGGGAGATTGGATCAATAGGTGTCACACCCAAATATTTAAAATGATTTTGAAATGTCTCTTTAGAAAGAGTCTTCGTGAAGATGTTAGCAGCTGGATCATTTCTCTTGCAACAGATGAGGGACTCTTGCATCTCTTCAACTTGTTTGTTTAGGAAGTGACTTTTTGCTAAGGAGGTAGCAATTTGACAATACAAAGGTGAATGTTCTTGTAGGGGAGGGCCCAACTCTTCAAGTTGTCTTTGATTCCTTAGAGATTCTTTAGATACATGTGTACATTCTATACATTTAGAATAAATATCACTTGGGCCTGCAATAAGGCAATAACCACTAGTAGATCTCCCATTATTGGGATCTCCTAGATCTGAATCAGTAAAAACTTTTAAAAAATTAGATTGTGAATCTTTGTAATGGAATCATCATCAAGAGGACTAGAGCTAGTATCATCACCATTATCACCAGTATAGTCATCATTATTGTCCTCCATAACAACCATAGGATTAGTACTACATTCAAAATCTTGAAGTTTGGAGAAATTATGAAGAATGTCTTCAACAATACACACATCTCCACTAGGAGAGTCAAAAGAAGGAAACGTAACATTAAGAAAGGTTAAAATAATCTCTTCTTCTTGTTATAAAATATCATCAAAGGGAGAATATGCATAAGAAGAATCGTCAAGCTGGAATGCATCACATGGAGAGAAATTATTATCCCTTTGTATTAAGTTTGTTTCTTGAGGAAGATAGTAATCTAGGGGGTTATCCCAAGAATGGTCATCATCATATGGTTCATTCCAAATAGAAGAATTATCATAATGAGGATTAGACATCTCATAACGGAGTATTATTATGATACTTTTGATTATTAGGAGTAAAAGACTTCTCATGATTTTGTTTCTTAAAACAATTGTTAGATACATGACCATCTTTCCCACAAAAAGTACAATGGGGTCTATTATTATGATAATCATTATTATGACTATTGTTATGCCAAGAATTATTATTATGATGTTGAGAATTATTATTATTAGAATGATTATTATTATTTGATCTATAATTACTATTAGAATTATGATTATTGTTATGCGATCTAGAAATGAAAGCATGTTCATTAGTTTTAAGTGTGCCAAATTGAAATAACTTAGCTTCTTCTTGACGTAATAGAGATTGAAAGACAACATAATTTAATTGAGCTACTAAATTAGGAATTGCTAATTGAGAGTGAATATTAGTAATAAATTGTGGAATTGTCTAGGTACACATTTTTTTCAAAACAATATGAATTGAACGAATATTAGTTAAAGTTACTCCAAAACCAGTTAATTGACTGCGAATAGAATCAAACTTAAGTAAAGAGGCATTCATGATTTTGAAATCACTGTACCTGAGATCCTCCAATTGATCTTGGAGTTGAATCTTTCGAGATTCATTTGTATTATCGTATGTGTTTTTGAGAATATCCCAAGTTGCATGAGCTTCAATACAATGAGTAATTAAAACATACAATTTTGGGCTTAATAAAATGTCGATTAGACCTAAAGCCTCATCATTTTTAGTAATCCAAGCATCAATATCGGCCTTAGAAGTAGTAGTCACAGGAACAGAAGTTGCACTAGTAGCAACATCAAGAATATGTATAAAATGAAAAACAAAAAGTTATATGCGTCTTCCAAGCATGATAATTAGAACTTGTCAATTTGATTTTTGGAATTAAAGTTGACATCGAGAATCAAAATAAACTAGAATACAATAAAGTATATGTAAAAACAAATCTAAAAGTGCAATTTAACACTCATGTTATTAATTAATTTGCAAGAAAATTAATAATTAAAAAAAATTAAATTTTTTGTTTAACTGATGATTTGAAACAAATTTTTATTACAACTAAATAACAAAATGACAAATCAAAACTGCTTATAATGTTAACATGTATAACGGGTTAAGATGGAATTAAAAATATGAGGAGAAAAGACTTAGTTATTAGCTTAAACTTTTTTTGATTAAAAAAGTAAAATTTGTTTTAAATATGAAACTCTATTTTTTGTATGAATAAATTTAGATGAAATAAATTTAATGATAAATGAATGAATAAATAATGCTAAGTTGCAACATTTTTAAAAAAGAATAGGAATCTAATAATGAAGAAACCTGCAAAACAAAATGATATGCCTGCAACTATGAAACTAATGATTAACCTGTTATGATTTTAAAAAAATGTTAGAATAATGATTAGCCTACAGTTTTTTTTAAATGATTAACCTGCAATGTTATGATTAAAAAAATGATAACGATTAGCTTTGAGTGGAGGGTTGCACAAGAGGACAGAGAAAGTCATAGAATATCTGCCAGCGTAGAATATCAGGTGAGAGGGGTTGCATATGGAAGAGGAGGGTTGAACAAATACTCAATGGGGAATGATTTGGCACTGCCTAGGCTATGGTAGAGTGGGCACGTAAGAGAAAGAGCTGCGCAATGAAGGAGAGAGGGTGCAAGGAAGGAGAGCGAGCTTGAAAGAGAGGGAGAGAGTCAGCACTGGGAAAAAGGAGAAAGGATGCGCATGAGTAAGGAGAGAATGCTGCGTGCGCAAGGTAGCTGTGAGAGATGAGCAGAGATAATGAGCTAAGGAACACTCTGTTAGCCAATACAGGGTTGCACAACAAGTGAATGTAAAGAGGCAAAGGCTACGAAACGAGAGGCAAAGGTTGCGCGGATTAAGAGAAGGACTGCGCTGAATGAATGTCCAAAAATTAATACTTCAAACACACAACAATCTAAAGATTAGTTGTTCATTTAATGTTCTTCTCTTTTTAGATATAAAAATAGGCAAGCTTCCAGTTATGTGCAATAAAATTTATTCAAGAAACAAAAAACATACCCCCATACAATAACGTTTAATGGGAGATATAAGAGAATACAGAGATGAATATAAATTGAAACCGACAAAAATATGAATATGAAATCTTGAAACAACAGATTAAATGTAGATATATTAGATTTTGAATACAAAATAGAAAAGTAACGAGGTCAACGAAAAATAGATTTATATTAGATATTATTTAAATCGTACACCAAATGTTATAGAAATAGATTTTGCATTAAAAAAAATGTTAGCAGAGATGAGATTAAAATTATGTTGACAAAATCCTCCAATAAAAAAAATAGTGAGTAGATATATAAACCAAGAGCTTAACTATAAAATCTGCATGTAACCTATTAACAAGATATGAATACAAAACATAAATGTTAGAAATATACAAAAAAAGATAGCTTTTTAAGCTTGAAATGAAACTATAAACTGGAAATGGAGACTAAAAAACTAAGAAGAGAAACTAGGTTTGGCGGTCAACCGACCAAACCCAAAAAAAAATTCAAATCCAATTAAAGAGAGTTTAGAAAATAAAGTCAAATCTCCAAAAATAAAAATAAAGTTTTAAATTCTCCTAAAGAGAGAATAATGTCAAAAATTCAAGAGTTGCAACAATATTAGAATAAAAAAACCTGCAAACACTCAAACAAGGATTAGCTAGCTCTGATACCATGTAAGAAATATGTAAAAAATGAAAAGAGCTTAGGAAAGAATCCAAATGAGTTTTGCAAAGTAAATATATTACCATAACATAATGAAGGAAAGATTGCTTCAAGAACCAAAACCAAAATTATCATGAAGCTCCAAGTTCAACATAATGAGACAATATTTTTGAAAGGGGAAAACTAAGAAAAACCCCTAATGAATATAATATGAATGATGAAAAAAATTCTAGAGAAGGAGAGAGAAAGTGAGCAAGAAGCTCATTACAACATTGAGAGAACAAGTTTGAGAATGTGAGGAAATTGTGTGAAGAACTTTAAGAAGTGTGAGAAGAGGCATATCTTAAATAGAGATGAGTGAAGGAGTTTGCATTTAACTCCTATGTTCTATGAATGCCACATTCACATTAAATGTGTTCCAAGTGTGAGAATCCTCTTAAGGAGGAATATCTAATTTTCTTATTAAAGAAAATACAAAATTGTGACATGTCCTCCCACTTGGACTAGAGGACAAAAAAAATATAGGATACATTGGTTTATACTTATTTAAATATGCATACAACCAAAGAAAGATTAATTTCTAACACACACACACACAAATATGTGTGTGTGTGTGTGTGCAGCTAAAAAATAGAATTAAGTTCAGAATATCATATACCAATACATATGCTAAACAAAAACCATTACAAATTTCAAAATTTAAAACATATCACTCTAATTTAAATTCAGGTTTCTGTCTCAAAAAGATCAAGCCAGAATATCATGATAGATAAGTTCAAAGTTCTCTAACCAACAGTGTAGGTATTCAAAATATCTAAAAGATCAAATTGGAATCCCTAAACATTTTGACTTTAAAAACACAAATCCCAGATGTGTACACATGGGAGATTCATTTCATAATCCGATTCCGAATGTTTCATCCCCAGAATCACTTGAAAAAGCCCTACAATTTAGCAACTTAGATTAATTTCCCATAGAATCCATACAAGTACTCTTGGATGGTCTAGTAGGAACAATATAGATCATCGAGTAAGCAACATCAAGCAGTAGCGAAGGGAAACTTATTCGATATAAAAAATCATAAGAAGGATTAACTTGTGGGACCCAGTGAAAATGTTGGAAAATCCTGCTTCAAATAAATGGACCGATCGAATAATGATGGTAAGAGTTTTCTGAAAATAAGGTGGAACTTCCTCACTCAAAGTGTCGAGTAACATGCACCATCGAACGAGTTGATCAAGTGAATTTCTAAGGAATAAGTTATCTGATGGCAGATGGCATATGAGCTAGACATGGGGCAAGTGGAAAAAAGGTCTAGGATGGCTCACCGAACAAGATGATGCATTGAACAACAAAGATACTAAGAACTACGGTGTATTGTTTTATCTAAAGGCTCCATACATTTTTTGTAATGGCTTCGAGTAGGTGAAAGGGGGGTTGCACGATGGAGTATAGGGACAAGTGTTAAGTTGAAAAATGCAGTAGATGGTGATGAGTGGAGTTATAAAAAGAGGGAGCCACTTATCGAATAAAAGGGTACATTGAATAAGGTATGCAACGACTTAACAAAGACTAGTGATTAATTGAGAGAATATCTTATCGAGTAAACAACAAATGGAGTTGTTTGAAATGTGGTGGGGCCATCCCACTTAAAACATCGAGTAAAGGTCACATCAAGTGTCCTGGCTGAGGATATCAATGACGCAAAGAGTTAGTCGAGGGAAGATGAGGCTAAAATGGTGATATCATGTCGATTAATATTCACCATCAGGTAAGTCAAAAAGTTTGTTAGAGAAGGATAAAGTTACCCGATGATGGATGACGTTAGAGAGCGCACACATGACAATTGTCTAAAGGGCTAAAATAACTCGTCAGATAATAATGGTATCGAGTAAGTTGTGTAACATCCTAGCAAAGACTGGTGGTTATTCTGGAAGACACCTTGTCGAATAAAGGTAGATAATATTATTCAAAAATAGGTTTCAAATAAGTTAGGGCATCGATTAAAGATAAATATGAAAGAATAGAGGTCTCCCGTTAATTGATAAAGTATTATTGCAAATAAGGTATTGACATAATATTATCGAGTAAAATTTATATAGTGTCCTGGCTGAGGATATCAACGATACGAAGAGTTACTCGAGGGAAGAAGATGCTAAAATGGTGATGTCATGTCAATTAATATTCACCATTGGGTAAGTCAGAAAGGTTGTTAGAGAAGGAGAAAGTTACCCAATGATGGATGATGTCACAGAGTGCACACATGACAATTGTCTAAAGGACTGAAATAACCCATCAGATAATAATGGTATCGAGTAAGTTGTGTAAGAGCTTAGCGAAGATTGGTGGTTATTCAGGAAGACACCTTGTTGAGTAAAGGTAGATAATATTATTCAAAAACTAGTTTCGAATAAGTTAGGGCATTGATTAAAGATAAATATGAAAGAATGAAGGTCTCAAGTTAAATGATAAAGTATTATTGAGAATAAGGTATTCACATAATATTATCGAGTAAAAGTCATATCGAGTGGCCTACTTGAGGATATCAATGACGCGAAGAGTTACTCGAGGGAAGATGAGGCTAAAATGGCGATGTTGTGTCGATTAATATTCACCAACAGGTAAGTCAAAAAGGCTATTAGAGAAGGAGAAAGTTACTCAATGATGGATGACATCGCAAAGAGCACAAATGATAATTGTCTAAAGGGCTGATATAACTCATCATATAATAATGGTATCGATTAAGTTATGTACCAGCCTAGCGAAGACTGGTGGTTATTCAGGATGACACCTTGTCAAGTAAAGGCAGAAAATATTATTCGAAAGATGGTTTCGAATAAGTTAGGGCATCGATTAAAGATAAATATGAAAGAAAAGAGGTCTCCAGTTAATCGATATAGTATTATTTTGAATAAGGTTATAAAGGGTTTCTCGATGGCACCTAATGCATTAGAGTAAATGTTTGGCACGAGTATAATTAAACATTTGACTTTCTGAAATGATAATTTGAGCTATATTTATGACCGTTGTGATTGATTTCC
This sequence comes from Thuja plicata, assembly GCA_018584345.1. NCBI lineage: Eukaryota > Viridiplantae > Streptophyta > Pinopsida > Cupressales > Cupressaceae > Thuja > Thuja plicata. The sequence continues at coordinate 1,770,469 of MU228316.1, read as the reverse complement.
TTTTCAGGGGTTATAAAATCGGTCTTGTGACAAGAAGCTCACACAAGTTTTCATAAAGTGACAGAAGCTTGAAATTAAAAAGTTTTCAAGCTTGTGGAAGAATCGGAAAACATAGAATCTTCATCATCTAAGAAGTCCAGGGGAAAGAAACATAAGGAAGTTCCAATTAACCAGCCCACTGAGGAAAATAAGCCTAAAAGGCACAAGGCCGAGGGAAGACATTTGAAACAAGATTTGATTGATTAGTTTCCACTATCTACTCAGATGTCTAGGTGTTATGAATTGTTCATGTTTTTATTTCAATAAGAGGATGGGAAGGACTTTGGTGTGTCATCCATAGAAGGCTAATTTGGGAAGATTAGTTGTTCTGAATGTGTTTGTAAATATTGAATTAATGCAAGAGATTATCAAGAGATATGACCCCAAAACTAAGATTGTAAAATCAATTTATGGCAAGCCATTGATTTTTACCATGAAAGCAGCAATCGAGAAAGTTTTTCAGATGGAGTCAAGTCATGAAGCTATTCTGAACATACCAAAACTAAGGAAGGAGTATTCTAGCCTGGAAAAAATTTACAAGACTTGGGTGTTGTCTTTCCATCGTCCTAAAGTGGAAAATGCAAGACAACAACTTTTAAGTGATGAACACCCACCATACAATATCAAGTTGTTTAATCCATTCTTACATGACTGTTGGTCAGGTATGCAGAATTGATAACCCTCCTTTGATGAACATAGCTTTAATGGTTCTTGTGGTTGATGTGCAATCCAAAGACCCTAGGTATTTTGACTTTTCCACATATTTCTATGACAAGATTAATACTAATTTAGAGAAGCTTCAGAAAGATTCATCTAGGTTAAACTTTAAGCATTATTCCTTTTTAGTACATATGTTTTTATTTTTCAGACAAGTGCATGGGGTGAAGGACTGCCAATTAGGGAATATGATGTTCAAGGTTTTAGACAGCCATTGAAAATGTGGTTGAAGATATGGGATTGAAGGTCTACTTGTTCTCAGTATTTATGTTTTGAAGAGTATTTTGTTAAGCCATTAATGGAGTTACTGAAGGGAGAATATGAATATACTTTGTCATTGGAAATTAAGAGGTTTCTTAGACCTAAGGACCATATTGAACAAAGCCATGTAGACCACAATTGGGGAAATTGGTATGCTTTTAAAATTTTTACAAGGATTAGGGTTTACAATTTTGAAGGTTTCTCTAATGATCTCCCAATCATAGTTCCTGACAGAATTGCTTACTTAGAAATTGTGAAGCAGATGTCAGTATCAAATTCAAAATAGTTGACATCAAGTAACAAGTAGTCACTCTTACCTGATACTTTGGCAGTTGGTGATTTCTTTGTGAACAACATGTAGAGCTATGACTCTATTGAAAAAAAACTCAGTGTGTATGGATTTTTTCGAGGAGATGAAAGGACAACTTTTGATCTAAACGGATATATAAAAAATCCAGAGCATCTCAAAAGTTACGATCATTTGGGCATAAGCCTTTACTTGTTGACGATTTGATCTAGAATTTAGAAAGGGATGAAGCTATTAACAAGTAGGAGATATATGAAAAGGTGGAAAAGGCCTTTCAATGGAAATTAAGGAAAGGGAGAATTAACATGCAAGTTGTCAAGGGTTACAGAGCCAATGGCTAGAGCCATGAAATTGATTGAGCATGAAGGAGAAATTGTAGGTAATGTCCCTTTGCGAGCATTCAAAGAGCACCCATTGAGGATTAAGGAAGATTTTCCCATTGTACACTTGTCTCTAGACTCCAGAGGTGATGATGAAGATGTCCTCTTGAGAGAAGAAGCACAGGATGAGGTTGAAGACTCTTTGCTCGAGTGTGAGGAAAATGAACTTAATGTGGGACCTCTGTATGCAGATGAATCTGGGGATATCCGGGAAATTGAACATGAGGAAATGATTTCTGATGAAGAGTTTATTTTTTCAAAAGAATTTAAATCATTTTTATACCAATATAGAGGAAGAAAATTGAGGGAAGCCTCTTGAAATGCGGAGACCGAAGTTCTCAAAAAAACACTAGAGGAGGAAGTTCAGAAGGAATTAAAATAAATCACTCCACAAAGAGGAAGACAATTACTTAAGGATGATGGAGTAATCTTGTACCAAGGATGGGATATGCAAGTTACATTAATGTTTGATTGTTTTACAAGAAAGAAAGGTCCTAGGTTAGGAATTAAGCCTGGAGATTTATGGGATATTGTCACTAGATGGTTATGATCTTGATCAGAATGATTTATTGCAATGAACTTTATACCCAAGGGATCAAAGGCCACTGCTTGTGGATATTGATGAAGCATTTGGAAAGTTAGTTATTCAAAAATTTGGTATAACTAATCCACAAGAGACAACACAATTAAATGTGAATGTTGATATGATGAACAAGGCTCAAGTTGATGATTTGGTCAAAGAATTGAATAGTTATAAGAATTCATTAAAGAAAAATGAGGAAGAGAAGGAAGCTTGGAAAGAGAGCCTTAAGATCACAAGAAGGCAAATCCACTATTTATGGTTATGATTATGATGTAGAAAAAAGGGTGATAGCAACAATGGGAGATGCAACTTATTGGAGGTATAAGATAGAAAAGTTAGAAATGAAAATAAAGGAAAAGGGTGTTGAATTAGATGATTTGGCTATAAATATTGTTGAAAAAAGATGTGAGAGACTGATGAAAATGGTTGATAAGTATTGGGATACCTATTCTAATACTTTTAAAGCACTTGAGGAACATGAAAGATTGAAAATTAGAATGACAGAAAATGAACACAATTGATCCAGAGAATACAGAGCGACTTCAATTGGGAAGATTTTTATCAAGTGCACATCAAGCATGCGGTGAGAAGTTGATAATAGTTATGAAGTGATTACACTGCAATATCATAGATGTTTTGCCCACTTTTCTTGAGGATGGTTTGTTGATGCCAATTGACAAATAGAAGAGTGTGTTCGTGGAAGGAGTATCACTCTGATTGCCATATTTGCAGACGAGCGAAGATCTTACCACTCATTGCTGGCAATAACAGAAAAATGTGCCGACAAGAATTTTCAATGGAAGTTTTAATTTGACATGTGGGTGTTTATAAAAATGAGGAATATACAACTCACCTGTCAAATCTTAACTAGTTTATGTTGATTAAGTTTGTTATGAAAAGGAACGTCTGATGTAGGTAGTTATGATACACTTCTATATAAGTGGACGCATTTTGTAATGAAAGAGGATACACAATAGAAGAAAAAACTCAAGGGGATGGGCAAAGTTTGAAAAGTCTTGTTTTAAATCTTTCAAACTTCTGTAAACTTTAACTCTAATATTAATGATTAGACTGCTATCTCTTGGACGTTCTCAGATAAGTGTTCAATTAACTGGTTCCTTTGTGATTTATATTTTTATTAAATATAAGCTACTTTGATTCTTTGTGCACAACATATTATTTGGTTTAAAAGCACAAGAAATAGACTTTGTGCAAATAATTTTAGAGATTGTATATGAAAAGCCTTTAATATATGGGATGGAGGCAATTGTGGGGGTGTTGGTTTTTTTCATTGCTACCCTTGATTCTAAAAGATTATTAATATTCATCATGACCGTCAAAGAACATAATGAAATCAATTGTTACTTCATCCACAAATTAAACACAAGAAAATCCCAACATTAACAAGGTTACTAAACCTTCTACACTACAAAATTCAAGAAATATGGGCGGGTGTACCCTGAATTCATCTAATTGCTCAAATAACTCTTATAAAACCTCTTCAGTAGATGACAACATGGATATTATAGATAAACCACAACAATTTATCAGACACACAAAACACATACAGTTTTATATTTTAAGGCTGTTTCACCATACTTCTCATGAATCACCTATGACCAGTGCCTAATCCATTTGGGTTACTGAGTCACATGAAAGCAAAAAACATTTGATAACACATCTTACTAACCGCTCAACATAGAATTCAAAGAAAATATACCTTACATATAAATTCTTATTTCTATGGATAATTATTATCAAATTTGCAACAAATTATAAACTCTCATAGTTAATCATCTTAGCATTTTTAATTCTTTCCTTGAAAGATAGAAGAAGATAACAAGCTCATTTCTGAAAAAATCAGAGAGACAAATTGAGACAAATCCTTAATTTGTATTCAATTCATAAAGACTTCAATCTGATACAAAGACATATCACCAAGCCTTAATTACTAATTTACTAGATCCATACATGCTTCTTTGAGAATGCATAACTTCAAAATGTATTATACTGTGTTTAAGATAGACTGACATAGCAAATAAAATGGGAACCCTTCACAAGTGATCTTGGAATTCCTTTTATAGACTAAGGAATGCAACAAGCTTCATATCACTTAGAACAAAAATTTACAACTTAATCAATAGAAATAAAGAAACAAAGAGCGGGAATAGATAGCTAAACTTTGAACTTGATTTTGGGAGATGAGCTATAATTGGACTTTAGCGCCTTTGTCTATCGATTATTCAATATAACTTCGTTATATGTCTTGAAAGTCATCCGAAGCTATAACAACAAATTCAAGATGCCTTTGAAATGTAGTTATCCTCCCTTTTATCATCTCTTAGGTGCCAAGTCATCTAACCTCTTGAACAGGACAAAAGAGTCAGCTTGAAGCCTTCTTGCATGTCTTTGACATCTTATCCCATCTAAAAACTTCCTAATCTGCAAGCCAACTAAATTCCTTTACAATCTCCAGTTGTGTGATCGATTCTAACCAACGAGCATTTGTGGAAGCCCTTGCCTCTGAAATAAATTTGGTGAAAGGCACCTTAGCTCTGAAAAGAGAGTACATTATCTCATTGAAACCATGAATATCAATGTCCTTGTCCATGTGCAGGATCACCTCTGTATTCTTCGAAATCATATCAAATTCTTCTCCCCAGAAATCAATTGGTTTCAAATTACCATCCTTATCATATATAGGGGAAATAACATATCGGTGACCTTCCTCCAAAACCTTTAACTTATCCTTTATCAACAGGTCCTTTCCTTTGAAAATTGCAATCAAGGACTTCACAATTTTCACTGTCTTTAATTTCATTTATTTTGTCAGGAAGATCTTGCCAGTATTACATAACAGTATCCAATTTCTCCATTAGCACATTTCTTCCTAACCACACATTATACAAAGGCTCCAAAAGTAACAAAGCATCAACACAGATGTCACTTCCATCTTTCAAAGAAATATGTAGGCCACGAACCACATTTATTTTTCTTTTTAGGATATCAATCCTATGCTACAACACTTCTATCAGAGTGGTTATTGCTCCCATATTATTTTTTTCCTCAAGCTTCTCTATCCTATCCGCATAATCTTCAAGTTTAGCTCTCTCTTCAACAGGAACCTGTAAATCTATAGAAACTATGGTTAGGTTTGTCTGAATTTCAACTTTCGCATCAACCATAATTTATTATGAGGAGATGCCGAAGTATTAGCAAGATTCTCATGTAGCTTCCCTATCTTCTCTTCCATAACAACATTCTTCATTATCACGTCCTCATATTTATTTGCAATAGAGACTAATTGTTGATAAGTCTTTGTGTATCTTCCTGACAAATCCCTTGTTTTAGCTAGATTCATAAAGGAAACCCCTGTCATGAAGTTGCCAATCTCAATTTCCCCTGTATTATGTAGATTCCAAATCATTTTGTCATCTCTTTTTTCTTCTTGAATATTTATCATATGTGGCTTCTGAATAGATGGGGCCAATGACCAGATTGTCAATGTTTTGGACTTTGGATCAAATCATGATCCTCCTATTATGTCACCAATTTCAATAATGTTTTTTAGTGATAAGGAGAGAGAGAGAGAGAGAGAGAGAGAGAGAGAGAGAGAGAGAGAGAGAGAGAGAGAGAGAGAGAGAGAGTTGTGGAGATATAGAGATATAAGGAGATACATAGAAATGGGGAAGGGAGAGATAGACAGAGAAACATACAAACCTAAACTTAGCTAAACTCCATCCATTTTATATAGAGATTGAGACAAACAATGAAAAATCCAAAGAGAGATAAATATATAGGGAGAGGTGGAGATATAGATAGAGGGAGGTAGAGGGAGAGATACAGATAATGAGAGATAGGAATATAGTGTTGGTAGTAGAGAGAGGGATAAATAGAGGGGGAGATAGAGAGAAATAAGTAGAGGGAAAGATAGAGAAGAGAGGGGGAGAGAAAGATATAGAGATATGCAAATCGTTAAATATAGAGTGATAGAGATATAGAGATATAAGGAGATACAAAGAGAGGGGGAAGGGAGAGATGGACAAAGAAATGGTTGGGTGGTCTGGAAACCACCTCTAAGAAAGGTCCCTCAACTATCCTCACCACTAAAGAAGAAGACCAAATTATTGAATGGTGCCTAGAGATGACTGTAGTTGGTCATGGACTAAGGATTGTCAACTTGAAGGAATTTGTGGCTCAGATTTGTGAGAGTAAACCCACCCCTTTCAAGGATGGCATGCCTGGGAAGTCAGATATTATCACCTAAGAGTATGGCCCTTGCGGGTATCAAGGATAAGTTCAACCAATTTGTATTAGTCTATCATTCTCTCACTCTCTGTTCTCCTTCTCACTTTCCCTCTCTCTTCCTTCCTCTCTCACTTTCTTCCTTTTCCACCCTCTCCCCCTTCTCTCTCCCCTAAACCCTAAACACTACGCCCAAAACCCAAAACCCTATAACCATAAGCTCTAAACCAACCATCTCTCTCTCTCTCTCTCTCTCTCTCTCTCTCTCTCTCTCTCNCCCCCCCTCTCTCTCTCTCTCTCTCTCTCTCTCTCTCTCTCTCTCTCTCTCTCTCTCTCTCTCTCTCTCTCCAATTTTATCCCTTATTTCCATCTCTCCCTCTTCCCCCCTCTCCCCTTTCTCTATCCTAAACCCTCAATCCTATGCCCAAAACCCTAAACCCTTTAACCGTAAGCTCTAAACTCTATACAAGTCTCTATACCCTAAAACCAAAAACCATAAGATCAAACTAGAACTTCATGTTTACAATAGAACCTAATCAAGGTGGGCATACCTCTATTACCTAAAGAGGAAGGCTGTGATATTCAACTTATGATTTGAGATAGCTACAATGGTAAATAAGTCTCGTGAAGAAATAGAATAAGGTTGTAAATATCAATGACAAACTACTCATTTATATCAATCATGAATTAAATTATTACATGATTATTATAGATATCTAAAATATTTTATCTAGAGCAATCTTAGGTTTTTTTAATTTATTCAATAATCATTCTATTTTATTTATAAATTATTTAACAATTATTATATTATATTATATTTTATTATTATTATAAGAATTATAGAACTTATTCTCAATAATTTAATCTAACTATTAACATTAATAATAATTATATTAATTATATTCATATAATTATAATATATCTTTTTTTCAAATAGATGATAAAAGAACAAAATATGAGCATAATAGCCCAACAAGGATTCAAACCTTAGTGACCGAGACACCAACAATATGACTTAACCTCAACAATATGTCTCATCACAGAACTTTGTATTATATAATATTATTATTACTATTTAAATATTATATAATATTTATATCTACATTATATTTTAATCTATAATATATTATATATACTTATACATTTCTATATATATAATATATGAAAATTAAAAATTAAAAATATATATATTCACAATTGTATAGGATATATAAAATAAATAGAAAATACTATATAAAAAATATATAATTTGTGACAAATAAAATAGAAGATGAAACAAACCGATTTTAAAATTAAAATATTAAAAACTACATTTACCACAATTTTGAAAATTACAGTGGCGACAAACATCAAGCACACAAACAATCTCCTTTCACTTCGTTCAACTAACAACAATTACATCAAGCTGATGTAGCTACATTAGTCTCTATCACGGTAAAACAAAGGACAATTGTATTCCTTTTCTATGGCCATGCTTTTTGAAATATGTATGGTTTATGAATTTTTATGCTTTTTGTGTCTATCATGTCACTTTTTGCATCAGAATAGACGACTCCCTACTATTGTAGCTATAGAAAATGAAATGGACATGAAGATAGAAATAGTAAGAGTTGAAGCATAACTTTACTAGCCATCAAACATAGCCAAAGGCTATTTCTTCCATTCTCTAAACACTACAGTTTCTAAGATCGCAGAGACCATACTGCCTTAATTGCACAGGCTACTCCCTTCAACCAACACCCCTCTGCATAAATGAAGGTTGTCCTTTCACATTCTTAGTTGTTCTTTCAAATTGCCTTATTTTATCTCTTTCATTTACTTATGACCCCATCATATTGGCTAACGTGGGGATGTGACAAGATGTTACATGTCTTTCTTCATTTACTAATGGTACTTTCTGATTGACTAAGTTCTCCTTTAACTATTGATTCCTTTCCATGTTGGATTATTACAATGCAATACTTATCTGATTGATGCTTAACACATTTGACTTCTTCATGTATGATCTTTCGATTCATTGTTGCAATTTTGTCTCCACAGAATAGAGATTCTTGGTTGACATGATGTGAAAAGGATGGGGACATCATATCTCTTTTTTCCTTCATTTCTTCACCCTCCCTTTTCCAGTGTTCTTCCTTCTCTCAAGTATCACTCATCTCTCAATCTCTCTTCCTTACTCCTCTTTTTTTATTGTTATTCTTTTATTAGTTCCTCTTTTTCTTCTTAAATATCCTAACATTATGTATTAAATATTATTAATAATATTATTACACATAAATAATGAAATTAAGAACTTTAACCTTTTTTTTACAGTATATATTTTTTTTTTATGTTTCTTTTCATTCTCTGATTTTCTATTATCTTATCTTTTCTTTATTGTTTTTCAATTTTTTTTAATCTTTTCCATATCCTTGTGTATCTTGTTTTTTTTTATTTCTTTTTTCTTTTGTTTCGAGGTTGTGTTCATTGTTTGTTATTTCATTTTTATTGGCACTTTGTCCATTGGCAATATTTTTTGGTTTTTTCTTGTTTTCTTCTTTCATTCTTTTCCTTTTAATTAGTATTAAATCTCATTATAACTATATGTTCTTTGTTGTTATTAATGTGTATTTCTAACATACATTATCTCAAAAATCAAGAGTGCTTTTTAATTTTTAATACTAATGCAATTTTGTAATTTTCTTTATTAATTCTTTGGAATACTTAAGTATTATTTTAGTATTTTTCTTGTTTTCTTGTTTCATTCTTTTCCTTTTAGTTAGTATTAAATCTCATTAGAACTATATGTTTTTTTTTTTGTTAGTAATGTATATTTCTAACATACATTATCTCAAAAATCAAGAGTACTTTTTTATTTTTAATACTAATGCAATTTTGTAATTTTCTTTATTATTATTTGAATTACTTAAGTTTTATTTTATTTTCTCTACTATCCTTCAGCTACTTTTAATTTTATTTATTTGGTCTATTTTCTCTTAGGATTCTCACTCATTCTTCTTCTTCTTCTTTTCTTAATAGTGTAAGACTGCTGCTACCTTATTTTTTAATAGTGTAAAAGAAATAACTTACATTTTCTCAGAGATTAGCATTCTAGAATTATTTATATGCTATATCCATTGCAATTAATCTTCTTTCAACAATTTCACGTGCTCTCTAAAGTTTTCTACATACATCCAATGTTTAAGTTAATTGTATTTTCTTAGAAACTCATGAATATGAGGGACACATGGAAGTCCAAAGGTATCTCGATATGCATTTTAAAAAATATTACCGATATGTCTCCTACAGATGACCAAAATAAGTTATTATCTTAATTGGTTCTCCATCGTGTATGCTAGGTTGTTTCCAATGTACGTGCCCTTATATGAAAACTCAGTATCATTATTATGAAAATATCAATAAACTAGCAAATATATACTCTATAAAATACGCCGAGATGTATCGAGGCGTTGAATTTTTTCAACTTTAATTTTTATTAAAGGTGAATGATGAAAAAATTAAACGCCTCGATACATCTCGGCGTATTTTATATAGAGTATATATTTGCTAGTAGCAGCCACGACGCATGTAATACATTTAATAAATTAATATAGTTTTGGTTATCATTTAGGATTATAGTTTATATCATGGTTAGGGTTACCATTAGGTGTATAGTTTATATCATGGCTAGGGTTATCATTAGGGTTAGAGTTTGGTTTAGATTTATTGTTATGATTAGGGTTAGGGTTTAGTGTTTAGGTTGGGCTAATGGTAATGATTACGAGTAGAATTATGATTAGGGTCAGGGTCAAGGTCAGGGTTAGGGTTAGGGTTAGGGTTTGGATTATTAGTGTTAAGGGTAGGGTTAGAATTACTATTAGGGTTGGGATTGAAATTATTATTAGGTTAAGGGTGAACATTTAGATTTGGTTAGGCTTATGGTTTAGGTTAGGGTTAGGGTCAAGGTTACGATTAAGGTTAAGATTACCATTACGGTTAGGACTTGGTTTAGGTTTATGATTATGTTTAGTATTACCGTTAAGATGTATGGTTGGGGTTAATATTAGGGGTAGGGTTTAGTGTTATAAGTTGAATCAATTAATATAATTAGGGTTAGGGTTA
>MU228316.1:1746232-1756245 GCA_018584345.1 Thuja plicata | reverse complement strand
TAAAATGCCTTCCAAGTCTTCCAAAGAAACAACACCAAATGAATACAATGTCAAATCTGGCACAGAAAAATCAGAACCGTGAAAGCCTGCATCAATGCTATAAGACAGACGGTCTTTCAATGCTATAGTAGTGCATGTTGAAGAAGAATGCAAAGAAATAGCATGGAGGAATCATCAACATTTCCATTGTATATTATAACAAATGCATCGAGCCTCTACTGTTTCAGCTACAAAAGTATTAATTCTACAATGAAGAATATAGGGGCACATTGTAACGAAAAACTCCTTACAAGAACAATGAAAAATATAGGGGCCCATTGTAACGAAAGACTCCTGCACTCATACGTTTCATATTCTCAAGTTCCACTACGATTATAACCAAAGACTCTCCACCTTCATAAAGAGTGCAATGATTCTTTAGGGTAGTAACGTATATACAGTCTTCAGATTAGCAGATGGCGGAGGAATTCAAAATGACTCTTTTTTCGGTATTCTTGTGCCTTGTAGCTCATTGAATTCTTTTATCGATATTCTCAACTTGTTAATGGAATTTGTAAGGTTTTAAGTTGTTGTGCTGGCGGAAGAATTCGAAAAGGTTCTTTTTTCTTACACCGTTATTTTGGATGATCTCCTATAGAGAGGTTTGATGCCATTGTAGGTTACGCCTCTCGGCGTAAAAATTAGACACGTTTTCTTTTAGTTAAGATCAGTATCATTTAACTATGTTTACAGCTACAAGCATACAAGATTGTGAAGCAAGTACAATCATGTTAAGATATGCATGAACATCATAATATAGTAGGCCAAGTAAAAATCTAAACTGTAACAAAAATGTTCTTTGTACAATCAGACAAAACTACTGAATAGAAGTAGACCCCATATCTTCAAACTTCATATTGTATTCGCACTACAGAATACATATTTTTCTATAAGCAACTCCCTTAAATAAGTAAAGGAAAAAGTCAACTGTTGTTACTTGAAATGACTGTTTATTGGTATACATTGAGCTTAATCCTCAACGATTTCAGGATCTTGAACTGTTTCTGCATTCTTGCGGTAACCAGCCAATAGAATACAATGTGAGCAACGGAAAGGATCAATACGCAAGTGCGTTGGTGTAACCATCAGCAAATTCATGTGTTGTTGCCCAGAGATGTCAGCTGACATGATTTGGATGAATTTTCAAGAATTTGAAACTTATATGAAGCTAATCGAGAGGAATGTTAATTAATTTTACTCCTTGAGTAAGAAAAAGATGACCTTGATGGAGTTGCCTGAAGGAAATCAAAAGATCCTCCTGAAGTTACTTTTGTTGCAGATGGCGATTCACATAGTAAAGGTTCATACACGGAAGCTTTGTTGCTATTTGAAAGTGTTGACGAGAGAGGAGTTACCTCCTTTTCTTCATCCTTTAATGGCGACTCTAGACTAGGACTTGAGTAACTAGTAAGATGTGAACGCTCCACTTGTTGTAATATATTAATAGCACTTGACCGATATGTAAAGCGGAAGCACTTAAGAGCGGTTATAGGTCCCATACCAGCAATAACAATGACCTGAATGGCACAGATTTCAAGAATTAGCAATGAAAAGTCTCCGATTTTTCTCACAAAAAACCAAGTACAGACAAGGGAACAAAGAGCTCACCAACATAGTAAGCCAATAAGCTGGTTGACCACATACACGGAACATTATTTTGTACATTCCTGCCCATGGTATAGTGCTCACAACAAAGTTGATCAGGTAAAATGCAATGAGGTTTCCCCAGATGGCAATATGTTGTAAAATTGTGAAAGAGCTGAACAATTGCAGACACAAAATTAGCATGCAATGCAATCAAAAAGCCACCTTAGAATTTAGCAAATGGTTAGAATTCCCTCTATCATCTTTAGTAGTAAAGGATTTATATAATTGAACAATCCAAGATAAGAATTACTTCGTCTCTAGAGCAATAACAAAAGCTTGCAGCCAGATACATCCTGATAGGGCTACCATGGAGAGCTCTTCCATTTCACTCTTTTCATTCGCATATACATGGATTGTGACTAGGAATACAACGGTTGCCTGCAAATGGATATAATAATTCGTTAGAAAGTCTCAAGATGCAGTGAAAAATACTTGGTTGTTAAAATCAACCTAGTTCGTTTATCTTCTACATGTTGGATCTAACTTCAAAAAGAGGAATTTTAACTTTCCATACATAATCTACTAAACTACCTACAAAATGCACTAAAACATACTAAGAAAGGAATATCAATCTATATGTTAATTGGCCATGATTCCCCAATGAGTGGGTTGTCACAAAATTTATAATCAAGGCTTCCATTCAAACTGGAAGTTAGTGTTGGAGTTAATATTACACCATGAAATATTTTATACTTTGTGAAATTTATAATTTTTTAGAGATTGCTACGGATTAGTCTATCCTAGGAAGGTGTTCATGTAGGTTTGGTTGATTGGGGTTGCTTCCTAAATTCTAGGATCACAGCAAAGGTTTGTTGTGGACTAATGAACCATGATAATTGTATAAATAGTCATTCAAGTTTGAATAAAATAGATATGTTTGCCAGAATATTTTTAAAATTTGGTGCCAGTGCAAGTGATAGCAAGGAGAAAAGCCTTTGACTGAAGGAGGTTTGCAAATGTAGTAATTGTCAAGGGTTAACTTGACTTTGTGCTGCCCCAATTGACAAAAGCATCATTTCTTGATTTGTTTGCAGGCATTAGCCTATTGTTTGCATAATTTAAGTTCATATAGCATTTTGTGTACAGAAGGTTATAGTTGGGGCAAGGTAGAGTAGCAGCATTAGTAAGAAACATTATATCTGCGAGAGAGGTATCTAAACAAGATCAGGATAAAAAAGCTATATTAGTTGCTATGCGGTGGTTCTTCGTAACAGTTTGAGATGTTATTATAACCACAATATCTTGTTCAATTCTTAATGAAATTTAAGGATTTAAAATGTTCTACAAAGCTAGCACATAAGATGGCAATACCCCTAATTGTTTAAAAGAGATTGTTTGAAATGAGAAAAAGGTTTGACAGAAACAGAGGAATACTTCTAGATATGAATGGAATCTGAATGCCTGAAACATGTTTCTAGTATATTGCTTATTAAAAACCTTGAGAAGATTTCAAATGGCACACCAACAAGGAGCGTAGGTATCTGAAGAAGCCTCTCGCATTAACATATTTTTATATTTTTGTTTTTTGTATTGCTGTTAAAGTGTGGCATTCAAACAATAAGAAAAATATCTAGTAGAAAGAGGAGCAAATCCAATGGTGGTGTCTAAATGGAACAAAAGTCAGTGCACAGTATGTTTATGGTTGTTATAAAAATATATGACTGCACTTCAAAGTATATAAAAAAAATTCAAATTTAATAAAGTAGAATAATATTACCAAGCAGTTCTCTCTTAAACCTTTATCAGGATAAGAAGAATAATATTGGTAAACACTGTCCAAAAGTCTTCCACTTCAGCTCTTATGGTGTTCCTCGTTTCACTCAATTCCTAATAACTCCCAAAGTATAATTTCACGTTCATGATCTTACTTGGATGATAGGTTTAATAATTAATTCTATGTTACCGGGTTCGGCTGTTTTATGGCCGGACCAGGCTTGGGTTCGAACCGGGTCTGGTTACCATGCTGGTTCGATTTGCGGTTAGCCACAATCTATGATGATTGCCCAATGCATGTGAAAAATGCACTTTCCGTTTGTACGCCTATGAAAAATGCCTGGCTTCTCATGTTCCTTCTCCCGCACTGGGTTGTTAATCGTCATGCATCCAGGATTTATTGTTCTTAATCCCCAGGCTGTGCAGGATTTATCACCTCCCCCATCAGGTTCATTTATCGCCATAGTAAAAGGGTCATAAAATTATATGAGTGTTATTAAATCTATATGAATGTTAAATTTCTTATTATTGTTTTAAATCTATATGAAGGTTATAAGAGAATTAGGGATTTAAATTATAAAACGATGGTAAAAGCACAAATATGATAATATCTCTATATTTTTATTAAATGTAAAACATATATATGTTAATTTTAAATTAAATATTATATTTTTTAATTTTAATAAATAATGCATCTTACTATATTATTCAATAATATAATTTAATTTTCAATCTATTGGGAGACTATGTGCGTGTGTGTGTGTGTGTGTTTGTACTAACGAACCCAAATCCCATTTCAAAATTTTGTCGTACCGGCAAACCAGTTCATTGAACCCATATCTGAACCCAAACCCGAACCGGCAACTTAGGTTTAATTCCATTTATTTCTATACAATGAGTGGAATTGATGAGAATTTCACAATATGTAATAATGCATTTCAAACAAGGTTGCACAGAGATAGGGGTACTTGGGTACTTTGGGGATGGGTACGGGTACAGGTATGTTGTTTTTTTAAAATAGGAGAGGGATACTTTGGGTACGTCAATTTTTTTTATATGTAATTTAACATTTTATAGAAAATCCGAAAATATAATGACATCCAGTTTTCAAAACAAGAACAGTGATAAAGTTTATTGTCAAAAATTAACGTTGAAGATTAAGTACAAAAATTAAAATATCATACAATCATTGTATCAAAGTTTCAAACTGATTAGTGATTACATATTGAAATAAGCTTGATCTACAGCAAGCTGATATGCAAACAAAAAACTGAAACAAAAATCAGAAATCTTAATCAAGATCTTTAGCTATGATGCTCTCCACTGAGTACTAGGTACTTGGGTACGTGTACTGGGTACTTGGGTACATGTACCGGGTACCGGGTACACGTCCCAAGGGTATGGGTACAAGTACCCATGCTACATAGATTGCAAAGCATCCCTGAAAACAATTGTTTTTTAGCTCTTACAGCTGTGAAAAACAATTGTTTTCTTTGGTCAAAGAGAGCATTGTTAGTGGTACTATTGTCTCGTGAAATTGCACCTTGCTGAAACCAGCTCAGCATTCCAGTGAAACAATGGGACTGATCTCAAGGTGTGGTACCTTGTAAATGAGATCAAACCTCCAAAGAAGGTCATCTTCCTTTCGAACCTAGATGCAAAGTGTTGATCCAACTCAACATTGAAAAACCCTGGAGACTGATCCTAATCTACAGGCTTGCAAACGAAAAGGGAGAGAGGAGGCAAATAAAAGGGGCCATGATGCAACTAGATTAAAAGTGAGTTTCTTCCTGTCCACTATAGCACAACAAACTAATAGCACTGCTGGAAGAACTCATGCAGTTTTCTGTCCAAAGTTGCTGAGTTTGCCAACATAACAAAGGAGCAACTTAGAACGCAGGGTTGTATCAGCCATTACCTATACAAAAAAGACCATGGGACCATATAAGCATTTTGTTCTTGGATTTACCACAAACAAAACAAGGTAATGATTTGATATTTGTTGTGGTTGATAGATTTTATTCCGTGCAAGAAATTAAAAGATTCTTCACATATAGCACTTCAAATTCAACCATAATTTCAAAACAAGGTCAGCGGTGCAAACATAAGTAAAAGCACCACAAAATGGCATCAAACTGTTGTGAGACAATGTCATTAAACTATAGATAGTCCATCATTTCAAGTGCAAAATAAGTTGAGCATTACGTGAGTTTGTTCAGAGTAGCAAACATGCTGAATCGACACTGAAGCAAAGTTGTATGATTCCTCCGGACAATGTTAAGAGTATTGACCATCAATCCATCCACATGATAGATGGATTAAGGTAGTCAACCCTACTTCCACTACTTAGGTGTGACGGACGTTCCTTATCTCAAAGAAGGATATTACTATCTCAAAATAAGGTTCACTTATTGTTGTTTTGTACATTCAAGGTTTGGATACAACTTAAGGGTTAAATACTATATCATTACTCCTAGTTAACTATGGCAACAACTTCAAGGTATCGTCCGTGCACATACCTGTTCAATCACATCCACTCTTAAAATATGAGTCTCATTACTGTAACGATCCATATTTGTGCTAACTAACTAAAAAAGCTACCATATGTGGCATGCAGATAACACCATCAAGTCATCACATATTTATTTATTAATCACAATGTTGAGAACCAAATCTAACATTGCACAAGGCATAATTCACAATGGATAAAGTATTTTACTATTTTGGCCAATAATGTCATGTCCCATTTCCAATCAATCTGTCTATACATATAAGGTCTATGCTTATGTCTTCTTGTTTTCATTTATTGTGTGTTCTCCCTTCTTGAGTAGGTCTTTTCTTCCAACTGCACCCTTCCCTTCTTCCTATCCAAGCTTTAGACTTCTCCATTGTAGTAACCTAGTCCCTTTTTGGCAAACTATTTACTGAACTCTTTCTCAATTTAGAGTTGTCATTTAGACAAACAGTTTGCATATTTCTCTTAAGAATGTTTACTATCTGCAATATTAATTGATTTTGGACATATTTCATGATACCACAGATCCTACTGTTTTAAGTCTAGTAGCAGGAGGCGAGCCCTGCCCCTGCGCATCCGGTCCAGATGCGTACCAGTTCGGATGCATCATCTGGTTGCGTGTGGATGCATCCAGGATGCGCATCCTCGACTGTATTTCTTTAATTTTTTTGTATATTTGGCATTTGGCATTGATCAATGATGAAGTATCATACTATTAAATGATTTATTTCTACAAATCTGTATATTTATTTAATATTTTTGCATATATATATATATATATATTAACACAAAATAAAAACCTGCATCCACGTACTGGGTTCTCATTCCCGCATCTGAACCAGTAACTAAGGTTTTAAATTTTTAACAACTTCAATTAAATCAACCAATGTATATAACTTAGTTAACTGTATTAACTTCTAAGATTTGTTGGGGGTCCCTTCCAGAGTTTGGCACAAGAATAAAAAGTAATAATAGAAATTGTAAATTGGGTGTGCAAAACTTTAATCACTGGAAAGATAATACAGTAACGTTTGCTGCAACAGAAATATTTATATAAGGATCTGACCTCTGGGACTTCACCCGTTACAGAAACTCAGTAACCAACAGAAGCTTATGGATATCCAAACTTAGATATTTATGAACGCCGAAACATGTCCTGATTGTTCATGCCAGAACAAAGGGAGTTACTAGTCAACGTTAATAAAAATCCTCAGCCATCGAAAGTGTCTGCGTGTGCCAGATAGATACGAAATGGATTCTCGACATCTACTCCCACAGTTATTTTTTGTTTACTCCCAATATTGGGTAATCCCTTACGCTCCAGTAAAGCCTTAAGACGTTGCGTGTTCAGCCATTGTAAGCTCTACAAGGACTAAGAAAAGTCTGTATTTAGTAAGGAAGTGAAACGGCAAAACACACAAGAAAGAAGGTTACTCAACCTCAGGACAAGAAAGTTTATGACAATGTGTAGTCTATGACTTCAACTGTGCGATGAAATACATATTAGGCTGCGCAAATGATCCAAATATATTTATCACTGAAGTAGCAAATATTAAAGTTCCTCCGAATGTTTCGTTTTTTCCTCCAAATACCTGCTCAGAACTAAGTAATGTTCCCTAATGTCTCCATTAAGAAGACTCACAAGAAGTAGAAGAATCACGATAAGAAAAATCTCTGAAACCTCACATTCAATAAAAATTAACACCCACTACACTGGAAACAGTGACCCAGCTCAAAATTTAACAGGGTAATACCCGAGCATCAGCTATATTCTGCTGTGCAGAATGAAAGGACTTGAGAAGAAGCCCTGACTTCGGTAATATTGATGCAGCTAGAGTTTGTTCTTATACCATAAACCTCATAAATTGCTTTTCACTACATTGAAGAGATAAAGTTCCATAGAGATCATTTATTCTTATTGACTGAATAGCAGAGTATTAATTAATTCCCTTTAAATGCAATTTTGTCTCATATGAGACTTCACTAATACAAATAGGCCTCTCTATTAAAAACCCATTCATACCAAATGAAGCTGAATACTGAGATTATCCTCAGGATATCTCTAAATCCTGAAGATAATGTTTCCCTGAAGAGTTTGCATTCTCCACGAGCTGAAAACAAAACTACAAAATATGCAATATGCCTGTTCAAAATCTGAATTCTAGTCTGGCCCTTGACTGAAACTCCCAATCCTTTTTCACCTGACCTTCAATGTAACTGCTAGGAGGTTCTTTAAATTCTTTATTTTCTTCAATTTTTCGAACTAGCATTAGACAAAAAAGAATATTTCACCCTTTTTAAAAATCTCAACATATGTGCAAGTGAAATATTTGAATATTAATTAAATGCTGAGATACCGGATCCCTCTGAAAAGCCCCGGATCCTGGTTCCGGTGTGATCCGGATCCCTCTCAGATACCGCTTGGATCCCGGCAGGATTCCGGAATGGAATCCGGATTCTCTGCGGATCCCTCAGTCCACAGAGAATCTGGATCCCGGCAGGATTCTGGAATGGAATCCAGATTCTTTGTGGATCCCTCACTGAGGAATCCATAGAGAATCCGGATTCTATTCTGGAATCTTGTCGGGATCTAGGCAGAATCCAGGAGGATCTGTGGGAATCCATATGTCTGGGCAAAGAAAAAGGAGCCCCACTTTGACTTTTTTTATTTTTTTTAAATTAAAGTGAAACTCAACCCTAAAATGATCCATCTAAAGCCTAATTCGATCAATAAAGGTTGCCTCAAGTAATATGGAATTGGATATTGTTAATGTTTAGTAGCTAGATGAGATTCTAGCTCTCATTATTTTAATTAGGAAAATTAAAATAATGAATTAAATTATTAGGGACAATTAAATAATGGATTAATGGATTAATTAATTATTTTGGAGAAATAAATAAATAACTTATTATTTAATTAGGAGAATTAAATAATATATTGAATTCGGGAGATTATGTATTTCATCTGGAAATTAAATATATATTGGAAAGTTAAATATTATTTATGAATTGATTATTTATTTAATTAGGAAAATTAAATAAATAATTGTGACTTAAATTATTAAGTTATTTTAACTTAATATTACGGGCTATTGTATTTATAAATACAATAAAATAAATCAAAAACTAAACGGTTGGGCCCTCCTCTATATTAAATCGTCTCTAATTTTGGCGCCGAAGAATAAATTCCAAGGTCGGCCTTGGAAGCCTGTAGACATGCAATAGATATTAAATAAAGTTAGATGGTCGGGTTGGTTTAAATATGTTAATCAATGTTTGTTAATAGTACTTAGTTGGAAAACGGTTGGCCTTGAACCAACCGTTGGCTCTCTATATAAGAGTCCCGCACGATATTGTAAGAACTATCTTTTTGGTGAAATAGAAAGAACTGCAAAGAAATAATTAGACCTATCTATGTTGTGTGCTCTGAGTTAACTGAGTATAATATGCCTGCTGGTTATATAGTGTTCCATTTATGTTCCATCTTTGTTCCATGCATGTTCCAGTTCTGTACCACCGTGACCAAGTAGATTCTATTGGCAACTTAACATTTTGGCGCCGCTGCCTAAATCGAATCTGAGGTCTGATTAAGTAGGGGTTAGTACCTTGGCTGGTACGTGACTGGTACAGTACGTGACATAGCTTCGGGCTGGTACGGGACTGGTACGGTGACTAATAGTGTGACATAGTACGGAACGGGACTGGTACAGTACGTGACAGAGCCTTGGGCTGGTACGTGACTGGTACGGTATGGACCGGTACGGGCTGGTGGTACGTGAGTGGTACGGGCTGGTGGTATGTGACCGGTACGGTACAGGCTACACACAGCAAGATGGCAGCATAATGGACCGCGAATTCATACAACAAACCTTAGTGACTGACAGTGACGCAGAGGATAACGAAGTAACAAGGGAAGACCAAGTCACACAAGATTTAATTCAGTCTTGGGACGTGGCAGTAGACAAGTACGTTGAACGAGAGGCTGAGCAAAGGGGTGCCATCTCTCCTAGTATAGTAAGGGCGGAACTCACTGTCAATTCTGCAGTATACGACCTCCTCGGGAGCATCCCAAGACTGTTGGCACAAGAATTGGTGAAAC
>MU228316.1:1698994-1713201 GCA_018584345.1 Thuja plicata | reverse complement strand
GTCATGCGAGTCATGACCCATGACTCGTCGAGTCATGGAAACGGGTCATCATGACTCGGCAGCCATGACTCGACCCGCGAGTCATCATTACTCGCATGACTCGCGGCGAGTCATGGAACTCTGGTTTCAGCCCCAAGCAAATGTTGTTGAACACACAGAGCAGCAAGAATCTGCCTTTTATGCCTTCATGGCTAAAAGACCTGCTAACCATTTGAATTCTTTTGCCTGGTACATTGATTCTGGTGCTTCCCGTCATTTCACTCACAGACGTGATTGGTTTGTTGAGTTCTCTCCCTACACGGACTCAGTTATCTTTGGAAGTGGTGAAGAGTACTCTATTGTCGGCAAGGGCAACGTTCAAATTGAGTCTAGTGGACGGTGTCTCCTCTTCCTCAATGTGCACTATGTTCCTGGTATGGAGCTTAATCTCCTTTCAGTCAGTCAAATTATGCGGCATTCTCCTCACCTGGATATTATTTTCAGTGCCCATAAGTGCTCGATTGTTGATTGTGCTTCTTGCGTCACTCTCGCTGTTGGCATTGAGGATCATGGTCTCTATCGACTTGTGGACACTGGCGATTCTCTTGAGCATGCTTTCACAGCCCACTCTTCCTCTCTCACCAGTCTCTGGCATCAGCGATATGGTCACCTGAATATTCAGTATCTTGCACAACTTGTTTAGGACGACTTAGTACATGGCCTCCCTGACATTCAGACTCAACATCATCGAGTTTGTGAAGCTTGCTAGGCTGGGAAGCAGCACCGGACACCAATCAAGGATGGTGACTCATGGCAAACCTCTAAGGTACTGCAGCTGGTCCACGCTGATGTATGTTGTCCTATGACTACTACTTTTGTTACTGGGTACAGGTATTTCTTGCTTTTTGTTGATGATTTCAGTCGTAAAATGTGGGTGTATTTCCTAAAGCAAAAATCAGATGTGTTTACTGTATTTCAGAAATTTAAAGCTTTAGTAGAAAAAGAGTCTGGTTCTTCTGTTATTACTCTTAGGTCTGATAATCGGGGGAGTTTTGTTCTTCTGCCTTCTCCACTTTCTGTGATACTCATGGCATAAAATGTCAGTTAACCACACCTTACACCCCTCAGCAAAACGGCGTTGTAGAACGTCGCAACCGCACCATTACAAAGATGGCTAGGTCTATGATGGAGCATCGAAACGTTCCTAAGAAATATTGGGCAGAAGCAGTATTCAACGCAGTTTATCTTCTTAATAGGTCACCTACTCATGTTAAAAATAAGACTCCTGAAGAAGCCTGGTCTGGTCGCAAACCTAGGATCAGCCACTTGAAAGTTTTTGGCTCCTTATCTTATGTATGGATTCCTGATGCTAAGCGCACTAAATTGGATTCCAAGAGTCAGAAGCTCATGTTTACAGGGTATAGTGACAACCATAAGGCTTACCGCCTGATTGATATTGACACTGATCGTGTTCTTTTCAGTCGTGATGTTGTTTTTTATGAAGACTGAGGCCCTTTTCCTCAGCACAATTCAGAGGATCAGCCTTTGAAGGCATCTGACTTGGGTATTGATCTTCCTCTTGGTTCACCTGATGGGAGGAATGATGCAAACTCTATATTCAACAATGCACCACCCGAGTTTCCTCCGGTCGATGAGCACCTTCCTCCTGATCCTGATCCACTTCCTCTTCCATTTATTCCTCCCGCTCCTGATGTTGGCACACCTACTCTTCAGCCCAAATGGTGGGCTAAGACCATTAGTGATCTTCGTCCTGATGAGCTCATCGAGGGTAGAACTTCCAGAAATAAGGGCATCCAGCATAACACAGTCAATTTTTCTTTATGTCTAACATCCACAGTATCTATGAGCCTCAGACATATCCCGAGGCCAAAGGAATTCCAGAATGGGAATAGGCAATGGATGCTGAATTCCAAAGCCTTCAGAAGAATCACCTGGGTGCTTTTAGATCTTCCTTAAGGGAAGAAACCCATTAGCTGTAAATGGGTCTATAAGGCCAAGTATCATGCCGATGGTACGTTAGACAAATATAAGGCCAGATTAGTTGCTCGAGGATTCACCCAGCGAGAAGGCAATGACTACAAGGAGACCTTTGCTCCTACTGCTAAGATGACTACTATTCATCTTCTTCTCGCCATTGCAGCTCAGAATTGTTGGAAAGTCCATCAGATGGACGTGAAGAGTGCCTTCCTCAATGGTGAATTGTAGGAAGAAGTCTACATAACGCAGCCTCCTGGTTTCAAAGTTGTCGGTTCAGAACCCAAAGTGTGTAGACTCCAGAAAGCACTCTATGGCCTTAAACAGGCTCCTCAAGCATGGTACATAAAAATTGATCAGTACTTGGTTACTCGTGGCTTTCAGCATACTCCTTTAGATAGTAATTTGTATATCAAACACTCTGGTAATGATATTCTCTTTCTTGTTGTCTATGTGGATGACTTGATCATTACTGGGAACTCAACACAATTGATCTCTGAAATCAAACATGATTTGTGCAGCACTTTTGATATGACAAATCTAGGGCTTCTTTATTATTGTTTGGGTGTTGAGGTTTGGCAGACTGACAGCAACATCTTCCTTTCTCAGTCTAAGTATGCCAGAAGCTTGCTTGACAGGTTTCGAATGCAGGATTGCAAACCTGCTTCCACACCTATGGAGACTGGCCTGAAATTGTCAGCTACATCTACATTTGATTCTCTGTGCCGATCAAAATTGTGATATGAATCATATGATATATTCAATTTCTATTATACCACCAATGGCAAAATATTTACAAAACTATGTCAAGATACCAGATACCAAACAAACGATGAGTTAATTCTCCATCCAAATACACCAGACAACCTTCTCTAAAGATTTTTCTACAAAAAAACTGAATACTGTACTATATAGTTTGATAATGGAAATGGAAACAACACAATATACTGTACATAAAACTCGTCTAGATTTTCAACCTAGTGAGTCTTTTCAACATTTTGGTGGCGTTGATTGTCTATGCAGAAAAGAAAACAATAGAAAAATTGGGAAAATAAGGGGCATGCCTCACAATGAAACTATAATCATACAAAGAAAATCTAAATGAAATATCAAGAGTACATATATAGATCAAACATGTATAATGAAAAATGAATCCATGCTTAAAAAACATAAAATGAGAAATTAAACATAACGAAAGGCACACATGTTTTCACTTCAGAGAAGCATACTTCCTATGCTGAAGTCTGCAGCCCTTGCAGCCTGCATGCCTTCTCGTCCGCTGATGCCTACCCCTATATGTGCCTGCTGGATCATCCTCACGTCATTACCACCATCTCCAATGGCCAGTGTCCTGTAGTCACATGATTTGAGTAGCTCCACCAGCTACAATTGACAACAAATAGAGTCATTAACAACTACAACATTGAAAAAGCAACCACGAGAAGTTTAATCTGTTTTATTATATAACAACCGAGTATTATTTCTACAGCATAAATGTGCATGATCATAATTTCCACGAACAGAATATAATTTTCCAACCCATCGTAGTACAGAGCAAAGGCATGTGATTATTTTAATATTTTTAAATTTAAGTTTCTATTATTAGAACTACCTCAAAAATATTCCTAATAGGCAAGGTTTGTCAAGCATCGAGGCACACCAAAAGTAGACTACCAAAGATTAACCATATCTTTGTCTAGCTCCTTACAATGGTTTGAAAACGACCAAAACCTTAATATAAAATGAAATGTACAAAACATAAAATTTTGGCATTAATTCTGAATCATGAAATGTCACCCATCTATATGTTGGTGTAATCATGCATACACTATGATATCATGATATTTAATTTTTAAGTTTAATTGGGTGGTTTTATTCTCAACTTGGACACTTTATTTGTTTTCCTCATTTTAAGTAATTAGGAATTTCTTTTAATCTAAGCTTAGAAATTGAATCTAATTCTGAACCTCAGTTAACTTACTAATGTTTGAGTTTAATTTTGAATTAATATCGGGTTGTTACAATAGGCAGGGGACACAAAACTGTATTTGGAAAATCGTTAGTTCATTTGATAGAATTGTGATCAAACTCATAAGTAATTGATCAAAGGGCAAGATCCTTGTGTATTGATTACCATAGTCTACAACCATTAGAATTCTATTGCTGTCATTCTAGTTTTGTCTAGATCCTCAATTCTGTGCACCCAAACAACCAGTTCCATGTTTAGAAGTGAGTATACTTACAACCTGATCCTTTCCATTGGTTATTTATCATGACAGCTTATTTATCTTAAAGTGAAATAAGGAGAAGTCTCCCCTTCAAAGGGAAACATGTAATGTGCTTGTGAAGTTCAAGATGGTAATGGAAATACAGCAATATTCTGAAATCAGTCTGCATTATTTACAAAATCTTTCTCTCTTCCAGACAATTTTCATTTCAGTTACATTTCCAAGATATCTCAAATCAAAGCACACATTTTTGATCCAATGTGATAAATTATTAATTTTTAAACCATCATTTCTTTATAGTAAAGGGGTCATGGAGCCCAAGGTTAGTCATGATGAGTGAGCTCACACTAAGAATAAAAAATTAATCTTTGATCATATGATGCAAATCCATGGTACACTAGAGTACTTTAGAAGAAAAATTTGAGGATCTTTTTCTTGGTAGGAATAGATTCTGTCTGGATTCCTACCTCCCCAAGCTGTAATATATGTTAAAGAGTGTATGGGAGGTATCCATATCCGTAAATGGCCCTTAGTTTTTCTCAAAATTTGGCATGCACAGACGATAAACGCACCTATTACATGCTATGTAAAATCTTTATTGTGCTGCTAAAAACCCTATGTAACATTATTTACAAGAGCTGCATCAGGGTCACATGGATGGATCTTGTCCACACTTAGCAGCAGCTTGCCTTTTGGGCTAAGCATTTGCTCAAGGTTGTGGGTAGTAGTATCGCTACCCTAGAATCTATTTTTTGACATTGTTGGAATAAGCTGCAATTCTACCTGGCACAGATTAGAGTTACATGCCATCCGCTTAGAATTGAAGCATAGTGCTCCATCCATAGAGATCAATCAAAAAACTTGATGTTGAAATAGATGAGCACTCTATTTTCTGCTACCAATTTTAGTGCAAGATACTGTTTATTTCAGTTCTCAAATGACCCAAACATTTCTTTCTTTTCGTATAAGATCTAATCTGTTGGGTCCTATGCATCAAGGAAAAAGTCTATTATAGGAGAGCTCCTGGAAAAACAGATTAGGCATGAAGTCTATTATAGGAGAGCTCCTGGAAAAACAGAATAGAGTTACATGCCATCAGCTTACAATTGAAGCATAGTGCTCTATCCATAGAGATCAATGGAAATGCTTGATGTTGAAATAAATGAGCACTCTATTTTCTGCTACCAATTTTAGTGCAAGATATTGTTTATTTCAATTCTCAGATGACCCAAACATTTCTTTCTTTCAGTATAAGATCTAATCTGTTGGGTTTTATGTATCAAGGAAAAAGTCTATTATAGGAGAGCTCCTGTAAACTGCAAATGCATGACACCGGGTACCCACCTTAATGACTATCTTTCATTCTCTGGACAACCTAATGGATATAAGCTCTTGGATGAACTTCTTATAACTTGGTATAAGAATAAAAATAGTAGTATATAAATACATCAAGGATAATCATGAATAAATTAGAATATATATAATAGTAGTAGATAAAAAATAAAGGGTAGGATGGTAGCATATAAAGTCATACGTAAAACATTAATATAGATAATAAAGATTAGTGTAAGTTAAAACAAAAACAATGTAACATAATATAGTAAAGCAGTAGTAATGATGCAGGAAATACTATTATGATAAGTGTCATGGAAATTTGCAAGAGGTATAGGCACAGTTATAAATGTGACTTGTAGCAAAATAAAAGGTTTATAAAAAGCGAGTTACAATAAATGGATAATCAAGAACGATGCAATATAGTAGGTCATAGAAATCCATGGCCTATTTGGACCACAGTTAATATAGCTATATATACATATTTAAATATATACAAAACCATAGGTTAGAACATGAAAAATTAAAATTGTTAAAGCATAAGATTGTTAATGAAGCAATATTCTTATTGTGTTGACTAAATTCACCTAATTGATTTTCTTTAGAACTGATTATTTTTTATAGATTGAAATTGATTTTCTTGGTCCTGAGTTATGCCATTTACAAGTTAAATATGAGAGCAACAAATTAATCATTAATTTGTTCGTTTTGTTAACTTACACATCATTTAAATGTCAAATAGTATGTGCGGTAATCTTTAAATTTAAGTTTTTGAACATGTTGTAACATATATATTTTGTTTATAAATTTGGGGTAACTACATAAAATTTATTCTCAAGTATTCTATCCAGTGATCCATAACTCGCCGCGGGTTGTGTGAGTTTTGACAACCCACGGGCCGAGTTGAGCTGGTCAGGTTTTCATGACCTGTCGGGTCATGGGTCATGACCCGCATGACTCGTAGAGCCAGCGGGTCATGGCATGACCAACTGGGTCCTGGCATGACCCACCGGGTCCATGGGCTATGACCCGGCTGGCAGCAGTCATGGATTGCAAATAAATAAAAATAAAAAAATAAACACTTTTCCTAATTGATCCATGTTCAAGCACATCCACTCGAAGAGGCGTAATGGATTGTCAGTGGAGAGGTTGAATGATCTTGTCTTCGTTCATTACAGCCTTCGTCTTAGGACCAGACAGATTTTGGACACTGACTCCTCTCCAATCACTCTAGCAGAGATCGATCCAAAGTCCGAGAGGCTCACTGAGTCTACCGATCATGTCTTCACTGAGGAGGACCATGAGTGGGTTGACCAGGTAGACAGAGAGGTTGAGGCTATGGCTATGGCAGAGGAGGATAGAGCACAATCAGTTGCCCGTGCAGTTGATGTTGATCAAAGTGGCACCTCACAGGCAGAGACTATGGCTTGTCAGTCATCTAGGACCTACCACAGACGCATTTGTACAAGGCAGACAAACTACTCTAAGGCTGAGGCTGAGCTAGAGCCTGATCCATAGACTTGTTTTTGTTTACACATATGTTTAGGAACATTTGATATAAAGAATTTCGTAGATTTTATATACATTTGACAATATTTATAGGTAACACCATCACAATTGAGCTATTGCATCTATAGCTAGCATAACTGCAACAATAGCATCTATGGCTTTGTCCCTTTAAATCGCCAAGGTGAACTAGATAGCTTCCACAGATGAATAAACTAACAATAGTTCAGTACAAGGCAGATCATTGCATAGGATGTCAAAAATAGTTTTACTCACGAATAAAAACAATAAAGAAATTTTTTTTCTAAATGAAAAAATTATTAATGAATCAATGCTTCCCTTTGTGGGTGGCAATCAAAGAGAAATTTTATGGAGAAGCAGGATCTTAGAAAGGGTTGTGTACCCACTCTTTATTGTTTGCATCATAACTAAGACAAAAATAGAACTACATACGTTACACCTTGATCTTGTGGATATAGTTATGTAGGCAATCAAGATAAAAGGAGCAAAATTCCAGAACTCAAGTTTTCTAGAGCGAAGTTTGGTTTTTCCCAAAAAATGAATAGACCAACTTGTGGTCAATAAAACCCTTTTCACTCTATATTTAGAAGAGTTCAATATGAACCATTTTCATCCTTGAGGCTTAAATCAAATTCTAAAGTAGGGTGTGAATTTGATTATAGAAGTCTTCATGTTAGTTTTTAGATTTTGAATCGAGATATAACTTATGGTTTTAACTTTATATGCAAACTTTAAAATCATAATGCTAATTATAATTTAAGGAGGTTGTAGGAATTGTCATTTCTAACCTCTTCTCATATGGTAACAAAGCTAGGTCTCTACTAATTTTATTTTATTTAAAAATACTTCTTAAGGAATGACGAAATCAATGTTTGGCACATCCTATTAATTTTCCTATCTCTTTATCTAGCTTTCTCACAAACCCCTAATTTCTATCTTCCTCTCCTCCCTATTCTCTCATTTAAAGAAAAGAAATCATATTTAAAAAAATCTATTATGGGGTGTTTCGAAATTGATTAAAAGAAAGTTTTTTGTAGAGAATCTTAGGGGAAAATAAACTCCAAAATGTGTGTTTTTTGAAAAAAGCATCTAGAGTTAGGCGCTCTCTCTTAGTTTTTCTTTTTTTTTTTTTAAAATAAATACTTTCCTGAAAAGTAAAGGAATTTAGATTCAGTTTCAAGTTTGCAGGAGTTTTTAGTAGAGTTTAATATAATGAAAAGAAAAACTTCTTCATAAACACTTTCAAAAAAAAAGATTTTTGAGTCAGTCATCCCTAAGTTACAAATTCAACCGCCTCTATTAAAATTTTCCTAGCTAACCCCATACTACCCCTTTGGATTCTCAGCCCCCTATCCAAGCCACCAGACCATGTCCCTTTGAGCACCCCAACCTCCCTTTGGGCATTCTCCACACCTATAGTATCTCTATTTTCCAACACAAGCCAGCCCACATGACTCGAAACATTTCACTGAATACCCTACCACCAAGCTCACCCAACCATCACCCTAAAGACCAAACAAATCAAACCAGTTCATCCCCCTTCAAAGAGTTTTCATGACCCTAACCAACCAATCAAATGTCCACTTTGTACAAATTATTCATCTACATCCCTCAATGTCCTCTTTTAGTCTAAAGAAATCAATTAGGCTTGATAAATCACCTGCCACCCCTGTTGAATACCAATGAATGAGCTTAAGATAAGCAACACATCCCCCTCATAGGATAATTTTGCAACTCTTTTGCAACTAGCACTTACAAGAACAACTCCAAACTTCAAACAATGATATCTTCTCTCTTAAAATTCCATTTATGGTGTCGTTTCTCAAACAACAGAGAATCCAATTATTTTGACACAATTTCCTTTAACCACTTAAAAACAAATTTTTCTCTCTGCATTTCCAAAGTTACTGTTTTGCACCAAAAACACCCAAATCCAAGTTCAAATCATTCCCAGTTAAGGTTTACAATCTGGTCTGTTGTGCATGCAGTCACAATGTGGACTTTGGGCCTCAGATTCAACAGGGTAGAATCTAAATCACACACCCAGAGTAGACCCTCCACAAATAGCAGCCTTTTTTATTTCTTTTAGCTGTTTTATTGCTTTTTCTTCACAATACATTTTTTGTTTTAGCCATCACATTTAAGAGAAAAAATTAATAAAGCAAGTTAATGGCAAGGAACTGCTGCAAGTAGTGACTTTACAGTTAGGAAGCTGAAAAGAATGTGGTAGGCAGGCCATCATTCTCTAAAACTTCTCTATTCAATGACAGTCAATGAGTATATGTGTAAAAAAAAAAGTGTTTTGGTGGTGTAATTATCATTGTTGCTGCTGCTGCTCTGTTTTTCCTTTTTTCCTTTTTAGTTTCTGGGATTTGTACAGCTGTAGAGGGGTTTTATGTTTTGTATTTTTATGATAGTCTTGCACTAGCACCTGCTGCATTTCTCTGTAGAGGGTATGTGTAATGTCCCCATCTTTGCACCTTCCCTTGTGTCAATGTTTTTCAGGGGTTTAGCCTATCAATGGAGTTCCCGTAGGCTAATAGAGTGGTTAGGGGACCCAACTGGGGTTTGTGGAGCCTAGCAGGGAGCTCTATGAGCCATTCCAGACATTCTGAGGTAGTCTCCTATTTTTTAGGAGACTGGGAGATGGCCAGTGATGCATTCTGAGACATTACAGATAGTTTGAGACGGTTCCCTAAATTTTAGGAGGGGTCCTATTTTTTAGGAGGGTACTGGCAGTGGCCCTGCTATATTTAGAGATCATCTTTGAACCGATAGCATCATTCAGATATCAGATCAAAGTCCAAGTGATGATTTCAGAAATAAAATGGAATATTAAAGTAATGCCTTTAATATTCTAAATAAATTAATAAAATAAAGTTACTTTATATTATTATAATAAAGTAGCCAATAATTGGACCAGCATGGGTCATGATGCCTAGGAAGGCTTAATTAAGTTGTTTTTAAAGCAACTTATTATTAATAAAAGGGAGTCAAGGGATTCAAATTTTATTAAGAGAAATGAGTTTTTTAAAACAGTAAAAATTAAGAGAGAAACCCTAAAAAGGGATCGAGCCTCTTGGGAGAGAAATAATGTAACTTTGGGAGCCTTCACTATTGATTCTATGCCTGGAAAAAATTCGACTTTTGGCTTCTTCGAAGACAAGGGTTTTCCAGCAGCTCCTAAGTTGTTCAACCACATGACTGTCATAGTTGTGTTCCTTAAGGAGATCACTATCATCACCATCGTCAAGGAAATTATCATTTGCCATCCACTCAAAATTTGAATTGATCTCATCAAGGCTTAATGACTTTATTTGCAATTCTACAATAAGTATGCATCCAATTTGCAATCCACTCAGAATCTAGATATATAATTCCTATTATCCTACTTTACTCATTTTTATGCATTGGTTTCCTTTTCTCCACTTACTCTATTAGTAGTTGTTTGTTCTCCCTAGGTTCTAGTTATTTTTTGGTGTTAGGCTTACATATATAGACATGTATTTTATGCACTTATTCTACGCATTCTCATGTATATGCCACTTATTCCAATTCTTGATTATTTGCTTTTTATATCATGCAAATATATAAAAATCATAAGTTATCGAACTCTTCTATTAAGGCATGGGTCCTGGATCTAGTATGGTTATGCTTCTCCTTCTTGGAAGCTTCTTGGGTTTTTGGGTTCTCTATGGGTCCTCCTATGAAGATCCCACACTGAACTTGGGCACCCAGGAAGTACCTGAGGGCGGTTAAAAAGCAAATATACCGAAATATGT
This sequence comes from Thuja plicata, assembly GCA_018584345.1. Classification (NCBI taxonomy): domain Eukaryota; kingdom Viridiplantae; phylum Streptophyta; class Pinopsida; order Cupressales; family Cupressaceae; genus Thuja; species Thuja plicata. The sequence goes on along the minus strand of MU228316.1, from coordinate 1,702,358 downwards.
GCAAGCGTAGAAAATGAAACATGCATTACTTTTAAGTTCTGATCAAATTTCTAGATGAATATACCAAGTGAATCTTTGTATTAAGCCTTTAAATATTTAGAAGAAAAATATGAAGTACCCAAGACTATGTATGATGCTATTGATGAAGAAAATATGAATATTAAATGTCACTTGTACTTTGAATTTTCATTGTGTAATGACATTTTGAAACAAGTATATTCATTTTTGCGAATTATGAGTATGATATATGAGGTATGTTATTTATAATTTTATTGGCAATTATGGATTTATCAATACAACTCTTCTTTTTATATTTGTAGCTTTGATGTTTGACTAAGTTGCTGATGCAGGTGCGGATGCGGATGCGAGAATCAGGTGCGTGGATGCGTGAATTTTTTTTTTGAGGGTTGCGGATGCGTTTATATATATATATATATATATTCATACTAGGTTCTTGAATTTGTATTATCATCGATGCTTTGATCCGACGATTTCAGTTTCTTCCATCTTTGAATCTTATATCAGTGACTGGTGATTGTTACCTTTCTAGGCAGACATGTTAATGACTTGGTGATTCCCGCATGTTAATGAGATTTCTATCGATACTTATTACCTTAGATCAAATTTATACCAATTTCTGACCTAACTCGAAATACAAGTCGATGGTTTCTCATGCTTACTGTAATTGATATTGCCATCAGTGTCATTGATATTTAACTCCAATAATGTTCGGATTTAATATTGCGGGGGATATTGAAGTTCATGAATCTAGAGATAAAGAACAAATATGTCTGAAAAAATAAATACTCCCATAATAACTTGTCTTCTCACATGCCACTGTGAATGATGGTATTTTATCGACTCGTGATTTGGCTTAGTGATTCCCGCATATGATTTTCGGCACTGACATTTGGTAAACAAGAGATTTCAGTTGCTTGGGATGCACTTTCGGCCGGCATCCACAGGGCATCCGCACACATTCGCTCCCGCATCCAACATATACCCAAGCGCATCAGTATCTTAGATGTTTGAACATGTATATATGTGTGTGTGTGTGTGTGTGTGTGTGGAAGAGCCCGAACCCGGACCCAAGGGAAAAAATTGCCATACCCGAACCCATATCTATACCCAAACCAAAACCAGAAACGGCAACTAAATAAAAATATTCACCTATTAGGTAGGTATACCAAAAAAGGTGTGTGTGTGCACACACACGCACTTATACATGCCTCTTAACTTTATGCATATTTCCTCTTATTCTAGTTTGTATTAGTCTATTGTCTCTTGTTCCTCTTTTGGCACCCATGTCGCCTATCTACCTCCCACTATTTGGTTAGGTTGATCTACAATTTGCCTTTCTACTTCTTCTCTTTTCATATTTCATCCTAATGATGGTTCACTAAGTATGATTCAAAACATTGATTTAAAAAGAAAACTCTCTACATAGTCAAATCTGGATATATCCATTATACAATATCATGGACAATGTAAATTTAATGGTTTTAATAACTAATTGAGGTGAATTCCCTGCCATTACTTAAAGAAAAAAAAAAACTTTTTTTAGAGGCTAAGATGCAATAGATAAAAAATAAACCATTAGAATAAGGCTCAAACAACTTAGTGAACACTAAGTCAAGACTCCAAATCTTGTATTTATATGTTAAAACAATTGCGCTAGCTGCTTCTAAATCTTATTTCTCATTTAAGTGAATCAAGGATATGATAAAAGACCTATCACATTAGTTTCAAAAAGCATTAAAAAAGCATGCAAAAACCTAAAAGGCCAAAATGCATATGGTGATGATTCAATCCCATGTTTATGTGATTGAAAATTGTTTGAACCAGAAAAAATGGGTCAAAAGTCAAACCTCATTGACCATAATTGTGTATAACCCCGATTGATTTGGGGAAAAATCACCATTAGTAGCAATCTGCGATTAATCGCAATCTATGCTTGCTGGGGACGTGTCCCCTACGTTTTTCTCCTTGTCCCCTAAACAAAAAAAAACATATTCATTTTGGCATTTGTGAAGTTGTGGTGAAGAGCAGCAAGAGAAGAGCAACAGGTTGAAGAGGAGTTAATAGCAGTTGAAATAGGAGATTAAGACATCAAATCCATTGCATTAGAGAAAGTTATTGATCTTACTTTTGTTTTTTCAATTTGTTCTGCATGTTTTCAAGTTTTTTTCAATTTTTTTAACACATAGGAAGGGTAATGTATGTTTATTTTTCCTTTTATTTGAACTTGCAGCTTTGTTTGCAATTCTTAACAAACAAAAATCATGAGCAGCAACTAAAGTAATATTAGTGATAGTAAGGATGTTGAGATTCAAGTGGAAGAAAGAACTAGACCTAGAAATAGAACTTACATAAGTATGGCAGCCACTGGGGGTTCAAGGAGTGGGAGTGTACCACGGACAGAAAATTCAAACCCTTTTGAATGTCCTTCCCAACTCCTTAAAGAATTTGCAAAAGGGCCTTTTAACCCCAAGGAACCTCTATTGCAATTTGCAACATGACTTGATAAGGATAAGAAAAAACATACAAGGGGAAGTAGAGAATGGATTTGGCATTTATGCCACAAAAATATAGGGACAGCTATAGAACAGTTTATTGTCATCTTTTGTGGATAGGTGGTAAAGGGGTGAATGGTTATGAAACTATAACTCCAACTCAAAAGGTTGAGGCAACTAGATTGCACAAGGAAGGGAGGGCGAAAAACTAAAAAGTAACCAAATTGTTGGAGAGTTTGCGGCCTAATATATCATTGCCTATTGGATCCATAGATGTTGGATTTCATCGGAGAGAGGATTCTACTTCTACTTCTACTAGAAAAAAGAAAAAAACTACAATGTTGCACCTATGTTTAACACACAATTACGAGGTGTGGCTGAGCAATCTATAGCCAACTCTTCTTTGCTTACCATACCATTTCATGTGGCACATTCATTTTATTTAAACCAAACGTTCAAAGACGTGACAGCTTTTAGTCCTTCATTTATTCCACCCGGAGGACATAAGCTATGCGCCACCCTCCTTGCTAGAGAGTGATCCAAGGTGTCTTTTGACGGAAGACATCTGACAAACATGGATAAGAGATGGATGTCCCATCACCATAGCTGGGTGGACCAAAGGAAGGATGCAACCTTTCAATTTCAAATTTTGAAAGATGCCAGAGAAGAGGTTGGAGACTCTAATGTTGTGTAGGTAGTGACTGACTCAGCCCGTATGTGTAAGTTTGTAATGAGCCTAACTTGGCCTCATCTTCAAACCCTCTAATTCTCATCAATTTCTTGTGCAAATCATAAATTTGGCATTTGGTCAAACAGTTGGCAGGCAATCACTGTAATGACCCTGATTCGGC
>MU228316.1:1668884-1687906 GCA_018584345.1 Thuja plicata | reverse complement strand
ATAATGGCAACCTTAGCAAATTTAATCAAATAATAATAATAATTCACCCGTCTTGCGAAAACCACTGAAGAAGCATCAGAATCGAAATCTATTTGCACTGGAGTGATCCTGATGATAAAAGATGATGGACGAACCTGACGGGGTGACTTACTAGAAATAGACGCTCTCTCCAAGATTCTTGGAGCCCAAACCGAAAGCCAGAAATGAAAACCGAGAGCATCATTCAACTCCTCTAACTCATCTGAGCTCATTGGAACTATCCCTTGACTTACTATAAATAGTAAGTTCACACCAATGACCCTCTAAACCCCTCGCCAGACCACGAGGATCGCAATAATGACCTGGCACCATCATTTCAATGACCTGCTAAAAAATGGGGACATTACAAAGTTAGTTGGCTTGATGGTAAAGGGTGCTTATAGGCACATTTTTTGGACCCCATGTTGTGTCCATGCATTGAACAATTCCTTGAAGGACATTGTGAAGATAGATTGAATGAAGGCAAAGGTGTTAGAGGCTAGAGATGCATAGATGTTCATTTGCAACCATCACACTTCACTCTTGTTTAAGACATTTTTGAGGAAGGAATTCCTCAACCCAGTGGAGACTAAACATGCTAGCTACTTCATTTTGTTACAAAGGATGCTTGAGGTCCAAGAGGGTCTATAATTAATGGTGGGCAATGTAGAGTAGGATAGATGGCAAGAGGCAAGCACACCAAAAGGAAGACGTGTGAAACAAAAAATCCTTGATGATGATAGGTGGTCCACAACGAGGTAAGAAAATTGTTGATTTTATTATTTAATTTTAAAAATGTTAATTTAATAATTATTAACATCTCTAACTTGTAACACATTTCCATCCTTTTTGATATTTTAATTTTTGTAATTCATTTGCACTTTCAAATATGTTTGCTCCTTCATTGAGCCTTTTGTGCGAGTGATTAGATGTGCTGATATTGACTCTCCAAACCATGGAGAGATTTATGAGACCCTACTTTGGGATTTTATGGGGAGCATCTTAGGTCCATTGTGATGCGACAGTGGAACATATGAACACCGCGCTACATATGGCAGCCTATGTTCTGAATCCCAAATGGTATGAACCGTGACCTAGGAGAATGCCTCCATCTCATGATGAAGAGGTGAAAGAAAGCTTCTTGAAGGCCCTAAGGAAAATATATACAATGCTTTGCAACTACAAGATTACAAGATTATTGAGCATCGTCAAACTCCAGCCTTATTTTGGGATGTTGATCACCATGATTCTATACAAATCGATGAGGAGACACGGTTGCCTAAAGTAGCCCCTTATATTGGCAGTGACTCAGACTCACGCTTCGATTTTGATTTAGACTTGCTAGTTGCATTTGTTAATTAGGGACAAACATATATTTTCCTAGTTCTACTATGCCATTTCATCGTTGAAGCTTGCAGCCTTTGGGTATTTTATTTCTAATTCTTATATAATATGTATGCACATCAACAATGAAAGCATTTAAATTTTGTTAATCTATTGTCGATTCTCATGTGAAATCTCAATTCAATTCTAATGCTATGTATTAAGCTTCTATAATGTTTGTGATGAGTGTTTTATCACTGCTATGAAAAGAATATTTGAAATTTCTCTACATTTTTTAAATTTTCCTATTTTTAATAGTCGTCCCTTGTCATCCCCTAAAAAATGGCCCAAAATTAACCCCTGTATGAAAAAATGTCCTTTCGTCCACATCCCCAAAACTTGGAGCATAGATTGCAAATTTTTGACATTTTTTTCTTCTTTCACTAGGAGTGAAGGAAGTTGTCCTAATAACCACCATTGATTTTATTATACATAGGTACCTTGGTAGGACTAATAACCTTGATAAATTGAAAGGTTTTCGCATTCTCTTTGTATATTCTCCCTAAGTTGCACTTAAGGGAAGGTGTTGGTGTAATGATGCATATGCCATGTTACAACATTACATAGGTAGGAAGTTTTTCCAAAGTTAAAAACTTTACTTATTTTCTAGTTTAAGTTATTAGGAAATTAGAAAAATGCCATTTTGTATGGGAAGCCAATAAAAGAGTACATGACCCAACCAATCAGAATAAATTGTAATGTAACTTGTCCAATGGAACCATTTTAAATGCTAGCCTTAAAAAATTCTATGAATTAGAACTTTCTCCTAAATCAATGAGAAGAGATGCTTGTGAGGAACTCCATGAGAGGAACTTCTAAGAGGAGAATAAAAAAAGTAATGTTATCATACTAAAATTTAGTCAGGTATTCTCTTTGCACTATTTATTTTGCTTTTGGAGTAAGATGTTTGTTTCTTCTATGGACTTTTTGTGAAACATATCAAGGTTGAAAATATCGGTCTCGGCATCTCAGCAAAAACTCAGCGCACACAAATTTTTTGAAAATCTTCGTCTCAGCAAAAACTCAGCGAAAAAATCGGCAATAAATCGGCACTTTTATCGAACATTTGAAAATATATAATTTTTTAAAATATTCTTTAAAACACACACACAAACACCAAATTTGTAGAATATATACTGATTTGAGATATTCACCATATATTAATCAAAGTTTTGAGTTAAATACATAGCAATTAGAATTTAGAACTTAGCAGAAAACATAGAATCATTATCATATACCAAAAAATAAGTATGACATCTGAATAAAAATAAGTTCAATACATATCGAAGTTAAACTCCGTGAAACTACAAGTCTACAACTTCTGAATACATATTAAGTTCAAGTTACGGTATCAATGAAAACTAGAAATATGTTTGTTTCTTCTATGGACTTTTTGTGAAACATATCAAGGTTGAAAATCTTGGTCTCGGTATCTCGGCAAAAACTCAGCGCACCCAAATTTTTTGAAAATCTTGGTCTCGGCAAAAACTCGGCGAAAAAATCGGCACTTTTATCGAACATTTGAAAATATATAATTTTTTAAAATATTCTTTAAAACACACACATAAACACCAAATTTGTAGAATATATACTGATTTGAGATATTCACCATATATTAATCAAAGTTTTGAGTTAAATACATAGCAATTAGAATTTAAATACATCTGAATAAAATAAGTTCAATACATATCGAAGTTAAACTCCATGAAACTACAAGTCTACAACTTTTGAATACATATTAAGTTCAAGTTTCGGTATCAATGAAAACTAGAAATATGTATAGACTGCACCTAATCCCAAAAAAAAACAACCTAATTCGACGCCTTTACAACTTAAAAAGAATCCCTAAATTTTTAAAAATAATTTGTTTTTAACTTAAGTCTTATAAGTGGCGAGATTTTTGGGTAAAAATTGCCAAAAATCGCAATATTTTTAGGCAAAAATCACTGCGCGATATTGGAAATATCGTCAGTGATATTAATGGAGATAATATCGTTTCAGTTTGTGTAGCAAAATATATCACAATATCCGAGATATAATCGCGAGATTTTCAACTATGAAACATATAATCTTGGTTACTTTTAATGTAGACTATAGAGGGCCTGTGGATAGCAACCTCTTCTCACACAATAAACATGATGCCAAATGCCTACGGAAACAAAATTATCTGATATTATATAGCCTCTTGCCAACATTATGACAAAGCCATGAAAACAATCAATGAAAATAAAATAGCAAAATAAGATAAATATTTTGAAAGAGAATATTGTTATCAGAGCTATTGCTCTCCAAAAGTAGTAACTCGTCCCCTTTCTCTTCTTGTATATGTAATTATTTATGTATGCATGCATAAAAAAATACACATGTATGAATATATATGGGTGTGTGCGCGCGCGCGTGTGAGTGAGAGAGAGAGAGAGAGATGCACTTTTCTTAAGATATTTAATTAGTTCCAAACAAAAGATACTCTATGGCCAATATGAAAACATTTCCTCAATAATTAAGCATCATCCATATTGTATCTGATCGGGAAAGTAAATAGAGAAGGCATGAAATTCCTCCTCCCTGGTTTTGTATGCATGAGAGGGATATATATAAAGAGAACCTGGGCTTTTTGTGATGGAGTTACACGACAGCAGATAGCAGTCCTTGACAGTGTAGCCAATTCACTAAAAGCTTCATAATGATGCTTAAGAACAATTTCCAATGCCCATCCATCAACAATAAAAGCAACATCCTGCACATTTATATTAGTCATCACACAGTCAAAAACAAAACACGTTTTCATACAAGACAAACAAAAGATTTACATATAGATTCATGAAACTCTAGAATAATGAATCATGATAACTATGAAAAACTTCAATCTCCAGAAAAGACGAGTTTTGGCCACTGTTATGCATTTGATGTCAAGAATGTTTTGTACACTCATAAAACACAAGTTTTGGCCACTTTAATGTCCAGAAGACACAAGTTGGTAGTTATAAGCATTCTAAAACTAAAATGTCTTTAATGTGTATTAGTAATGCTTTCCCAAATAAGTAGAATGCAACTACATTTTAATCCCCTTTTGTTTGTAACTTTCAAGAATTGAACCGATGGTTTTTAAAGGGTGCCTTTGCATAAGACAAGACAGATTAAAAAGCTATAAAGAGTGTGGCTGAGAAAAGATCAGGCAGGCATGGGACAGATGTTTCAAAATTTACATATCTACAAGAACATGCATTTTGTATATTATTAATTTATTTACTATGAAATCTTGTCGGTTTCATTGTTCGTGCCTATGTTTTGATGATTCAAGCCTTGACTTATTTCAACTACTAAGAACTGAAGTATTATCTATGGTATCAAAACCTGCAAAAGATTAACAAGAAGCATGTCAATGTTTTATCATTTGGAAACCCATCATTTGAACAAACCTGATGCAAGAGCATCCCGGGGGAATCAGCGATTGGCATCAACCAAAAATATTTTCCCAATTGTTTGCTTCAATTTTGGCAAGCTTTTGAACAGAATATAGCCATCCATCAAGAAGGAAATTGCCAAAGGTTGCAGTGGCCACTGCCATGGTTGATATATATGCAAATATGGAGTTTTGGAACAGGGCATGAAACATCCATCAATGCTTGAGGGAGTGGAATTTTTCTGTCAAGTATTATATTTAATATGCTCTATCAGTATATATGTGGAATGTCAAGCGTAGACAGGGCTGGTGAACTGTTTTACAGAATGCCTCAACAAAACCCATGATTAAGTGTTATGTATATAATGAATTCGTTGAAGGGCTTTAGAAACCTCACACAAATGCTGTTAGCAAGGGGAAACGGCCACCTTTCTTGGCATCCACATACGCAAAATGTGGACACATAGACATAACTCAGGAATATTTTACAGTGCAGGATATGTCCATAGATATGTTGAAAAAGGCTTAATATACTTCCAAGGAATCGGCAGGTGTAATGCCAAATTCCCAACCCTTGCCAATGTTTTTATAAGCCCACAGGTGGAGGAAGACAGAGCAGTGTGAGTAAGATATCAGTGCAGGATATAGAGAGAGGCATCGGCCAAAGATGGTGGCTGCAAGCAGAGGAGAGAAGCAACCCATCAAGGGTGATAAAAACTTGTTGGATGGTTGCATAGTGGGAATCAGCAAAGTTGACAGTATGAATGCTGCGCAGCAGGAAGGAGTGTGTAGGGAGAAGCTTGTGTGTGTGGCTACAAGGAAGGAGTGTTGTGGGTGAGAAGCTAAGGGAGTGTATGCAGAAAACAGAGGATTCATCTCTGAGAAAGGAGATTAGTTCGTAGTCAAGAAGTGGCCAGATCAATGTGAAGGAGATTAGTCATTGAAAGCTTTGTCTGTAGGTGTTTGCAGATTTTGATGCAATTAGCAAACTGAAATAAGTTGTTTTCATTTTTGTAATCTTTGTATTCTATATGGAAAATTTGGTTTTGTGAGTTGTTTGAGAAGTAAAAAGTTTTATTTTTCTGTGTCAAATGGTAACAGAGCTAGAGATCTTGAGTGTGTAGATAGATCACCGAATTTGAAGCAATCTACACAAAGACCTTGGGTTGGATGAAATTTTTATGAGAGCATGTTGGTTGTCATCCAATAGAGATTGAAGTTGGGTAGAAGGTGCACATAGTTCCTCGACTAAGAGAGAGGATAGAGGAAGTGAGAGATGTGTCTTCCAGAAATCTTTGTTGGGTAGAGGATAGATGTATGTGAATTTTTTCGAGATGTATGAGAAAGTTGCAAGAGGAGCTACATAGAGAAGTTGTGGAGCAAGTTTTTTAGAGTATGGACAGATCGTCGAACATAAGGCATTCTACACAAGGAATTGTATAAATAGATCTGAGACCGTGAGGCAGTTTCCATGTAAAGGTGAGAAGCGGTTGTGGAGAGTTCAAAAGGATCCTTGTAGGTGTGCAGATTCTTGAGCGATTGAGAACTTGAAGCTGCAAGGAAAAGTGAAGTCAAGCGAAAGATTGTAGCAAATAAGGAGGGGATGAGTTCGATGAAGGGGAAGATAAAGTGGTTCATGAGGAGGCCAGTGATGATTTTGTTCTTGGAACGATATTGGGAAGAGAGCTATGGGATGCGAAGATTCCCATTGAAAAAAGACAATTGCAAAAGAAAGGCAAAAGAAGTGAGAGCAACCTACACAAATGAAGAGAAAAGAGAGAACACGATCATCGTGAACCATCAATTGGGGAGTGAAACCTGAGAACACCATGGAGGTGAAAATACCTTGCAAGTTGAGGTAGTGGAAAATGAAGAGACTTGAGTAGCACCCAAGAAGAGAGACTTGAGTAAGGAGAAGAGGAGGCAATGAAAGACGAGAGGCAGCGCGAGGGCACTTAGAAAATAAAAGCCAGCACTGCATAAGGAGAGGGGGGGAGGAAAAGGTATGGTGGAGAGGTAACCAGAAAGAAGTGTGTGTGCCTGCGTAGCATGGAAAGGTTGCAGGCTGCATAGTGTATGGGTTTGATCCAAAAGGATAGAAGAGGCCAAGGAGTGCACAGAAACAGCTCATATGGATTCGAACTGAAGACAAAAATATTTGAGAGGTAATAATGCTTTGTGAGAGGATGTGAGTGTGATTCCAGTATGCAGATTGAGGGTTAGCAGTTTGAGATAGGCCATAGGATAGGCAAAGTATGAACAAAATTTTGTGCAAATTTGAGATAAAATAAATAATATTTCATTGTTGCAATCTGGTGTTGAGTTTAAAAACAGAGGGTCTCTGTTTTAGTGATAATTGCTGTGTTGAGTTATGTTTTGGAAGCAAGAGGTTTGTGTTCTTTCTGCATCAAAACCTCCAATTTTCCCAAATTTAGTAAAGGTTCCTAATGGATGTTACAAGAAATCTTACCTTGGTCTTTAGAGTTCGGATATAAAGCTATACGGCCATAGGATAGATTCCTTTATTTTATTTTATTTTTCATACGTACTTCATGCTCAGCATTATTTTGTTCTTTTGTGTATGGATTTTTCTTACACGTGAGGAGGATAGTGTTGTCATTAGTGAGGTGACTACAATTTTTATAGTTTTGTATTTATTAATTTAGATTATCTTACACCTCATTTGTCGTTTAGAAGAAGATTCCTTGGAGGGTAATGCTTTTGTAATGTCCACTTTTTCAATGCTCTAGTGTTTGCCCAAAATTACAATTCCAAGTAAAACAAGAAATGGAAGAGTTACCAATATCATTTACCAGCACGCTTGACCTTGGTTAAGACCCTGCAATTATGTTAGGTAAACATTGAAGCATAATCCATAAAATATATCTTTCCTACTAGAAGCAATATCTAAATCAAAAGCATCGATCTTTCCTAGTAGGGTTAGGAACATTAACTCAAACATATGATATAACTAATTTCATTGATGGAGTTCCTTAGAAAATCATATAAGGTACCTCAATCTTATTCCTTTCCATCAAGCCTAGGAGCATGGAATGACACCCATCATTCGGCCTACCAGACCCACTCCGGGTTACTTTACTTGAATAGAACTTAGATGTCATTTGCATCCCTAATTATTTTTTCCAATGACACTTTCCCTAACAACCTATCCTCATGGGAGATCATGCAAGGCGCCTCGAGCCTATCCATCAAGCCTAGGAGCACGGAATGACACCCGTCATTTGGCCTCCCAGCCCCACTCGGGGTTACTACTACCTGAATGGACCCTAATGCTACATACATTCCTTGTATGTACATTCTCCCCTCAATGATGGGATGGCAGATCGGATGAAAGCTTAAACAAGATCTTTATCATAATCAATTATGCACATACATACATACATATATATATATATATTCCAACACTTTGTAATCAGCAAAGTCTGCTGACTACTCTTGATATCTCTGCAGTAAGATCTATCTTCTTTATTTGGTTTTCTTCCTATTGTCTTCTGTTCGATGCTGATCACTTGATCACTTGCTTTTCTTCAAATCTGCATAACATTCCTAATTCCTAACAAATGGAAGACAAGATACCAAGTCCGCAAAATCAGAGTTCCATGCATTATGCAGAATACTATATATTTGATCAGTATATAAACCACTGTCTAATTTATTAATTCTGAGACTGCAAATCTCTTCCTTGATCATATGCTTAGTTACTCTTCCTTGATTGATTGTCTTATTTTTTTCTGCTCTAAGTCTGCCTTTGACTTGTTTATATTTATAATATCCCATTCAATGCTTGAAATGAACTCTCCTTTATACCTTATTGGTGGAAGGGTCACCACCTTTCATAAGAGTTGAGTCACCACTTTTCATTGTTGCCTATGAGAGTAATATATTATTCCCTTAATTGATCTCCCATTTCTATCTCCTCCTCCGATGAAATCTTCTCCCCTTCATATTCTCCAATGTGGGGGAAAGTCACACCTCTTCATAATGGTCACAGCCTTTCACAATTACGAACCTTCGAAAGGGTCACAACCATTCATCATTGTTGCCCCTTTGAAAGAGTCACTTCCTTATCTTCTTCCCATTCCTTTCTTCTTCCATTTATGCTTCCTCAATTTGTTTGCTCCCTCCTTTCTTCCTTTCTCCATATCCACTTCCAAATGAATTCTCCTCCTTTTTATACCTCATGTTTGAGGGAGACACAACTCTTAATTTCATGCCTTTTGACCATTCATTTATTTTTAATCAAATTTTAATTATATCATATTTTAAATTTATTATTATAATTATTTATCGATAAATCCTATTTCAACAAGGGGACATTACACTTACTTAGGTGTCACTATATAAGGTGGCAACATAGAGGCTTGGGGTTACATTCTCAACTCCTCTTCTACTTCTATAAAATAGAGGTGAACACCATCTATTTTTCTTTATGATGGTACATTATCTTATTAAATTGAAACTCTCATGTTTTTTGTGTAGGAGAGAGATTGTAAGCATTGTAATATTTGAAATGTCATCTTTATTGATACACATCGAGTTTTCTTCTATCATTCAGTTTGCCCACATAAAAAATTGTCAGATTTATTGTATGATTTTCCTAGTATGTCTAGGTACAATTGTACTATATGTTTATAGCACCCATGTGTGTGTGTTTATACTTTAGAGTACCTATAATTTGCAAAAAACGAATATAAAAAAATATAAAAGATGGAAACCGAAATTTGACAGCATATTGTGAAGATGATACACAACTTGAAATTAAATATTATAAATTCCTGCACTCTAAAACAATATATTTTTATGCATGTAAAAGATGTCCTTCATATTGTAATGCCAAGTAGAATGCTAAGTCTGTTATCAATATGGCAAGATGTGAAATAGTTTCATAATTGTTACGATCTCCTTTCATGTAAAGCACTTGTATCACTATCTTTTTCTTATTGGTCTTTCTCTAATTCATATAGATACAAAGAATGCTGCTTGAAATAGATGATTTACATAGAGTATTTACATTCAATCAAAAGTCATCACAGATATGAAAAGATGGACTATGAATGAAAGAGATGTGTTGGTAAGTTTTGGTTCAAGGCATATTAAAAATCATTTATATTAGTTTCAGCCTTTTTTTAATTTTTGCATGGGTTCTCCTAAAAACAGCTGAGCACAGCCTTTGATTTAGCCTTGCCATCCCAGGTAACATGCGGGTACAATTGGGACATATCCACAGGGTACCCAAAATGACAAGATTATGGCATGGCCATCCCAAAGCCGCTCCCACTCCTGTTTGGTGTGGTGTGGAGGGAATTTCTTAAGGACCTAGTAACTTGGATTTTGCTAATTATTTGTGTTACTTATGATTAACATTTTGTAATTTATCTTAATATAACAATTTTCTAACATGGTAATGAAGCTATGCTACTAAACCTTGAATCTTTGGTAAATTTTGTGCAACACATTTTTTGTTGTTGAAATTTTTAATAAAATCTTCATCTTCATTCTTTAGCGAAAACTAAACTTTCCAGCCCACCCTTCTGGATAGCTTTTTACTTCCAAAAGCTAAGCTAAGTTCTAGTAATTATCATACTGAAGATCTCCTATGTAGGTTTTTCTCAGATGTGAACATCTTTTTAATATAACCACAGATAAAACATCTACTATTGGGCTACATGCTCCAAAGGAGGATAAAGAAGGACACAGATTCATATGTATTTGTCACCCAAATCGCATGCTCAAGTTAAGTCTTGTACTACGGTATTTGAGACTTGGCAAAAGCTTATATATTTTATGCTAATACAAATGAAGCTAGAAATTTCAGATTCAAGATCAATTACAAGATTTAAAGTATAATCATTTTAAATATTTGGATGAATTTACTATTAATCTAAGATACCGGGTTTACCCCTAGACCCCCCCGGACCAGGATAAGTTCGAACCGGTCCGTGGTCCGAGTCCGGTCCGCCTGTGGGTCTGGTCTAGGTCCGGTCCACAGGGACCAAGTTCGAACCACCCAGCAATCAGTTCGGACCCAAGCAAACTTGCCGGAAAACGGCGAACTTGGAACGAACTTTGCTGAATTTTTGCCAGCGGAAGGAGTTTAAGACATTTTTTTGGCAAAATTTATAAATTTTTGACATCCACAACCCAAATTTTTTACATCGCCGAACTTGGGCCCGCTGAAAAATAACTCTCGATGCCTTTATAAAATAATTAAAGTCGCACAAGGGGCGTTGCACTGCGACAAGGAGCGCACAAGGGGCGCAACCCCTAAACCCTGTCTTGGGGGCTTTGCCCCCAAACCCCCATTTAATAATTTGGGATGGAAACTGCGCGAATAAAAGTGGGGAAAAATCAACCTTCGAGTCTTATTAGGCTCCATATAGAAGATGATGATGATGAAGAAGAATATCAATAAATTATTAATCCATTAGTTGAACTTCAAACAATGATACTTGAACTGATGTTATGATTTAATTTTAATGTTTTGAATCTTTGATGTTGAACTTGAAATTGAAGTATATGATGTTATGATCATGATTCATGATGGTATGATTACAAGTATTTTTGTTGTTGAAATGTTTTTATAATACTATGGAACATTCTAATCTTAACTCATGCTTCTAGGCTGCATAAATATGTATATATATATATAAATTTTATATATTTTTGTACTAACGAACCCGAACCCAAACCCCTTTTGAAAATTTTGCCGTACCGGTGAACCGGTTCTTCGAACTCGAACCCGAACTCGAGCTGGCATCCTAGCTATTAATTTGTATTCTCTTTATAATCAATATCACTAGTTTTAGGAACTAAATATTAACCTCCAAAATTGATTCGATTATTCTTAAAAAAAATGTCTTTCAAAATCATTCCAACAATTTATTACTAACATGCATTCTCAACTTACTCTTTAATCTTCAGCTATGGAGTAATCTTTTAATGTTTTTGCAGTTTACTTCTAGAAAAAGAAGCAAAAATCATTCAATATGGTAGTTTATAAAGGCGTGCTTTTATTTTAAACACCATCCAAAAAATTAAAATAGGAATAGATATCATCAACCTAGGATCCTTCACAATGATGGTAAAAAAAATCCACTTGCAAGTAATGTGGAAATAATGGTCATGACCTCTCAAAATACTTTTATAAATTAAGTGATGATCGAGATGGAATGAAATTTATTGAGACTAATTACAAAAATAAAAATAAAGGTAACAAACCTAATACTAATGGATATGACAATAAATTTCAAGCAACAAGAGTTTCAAGTTGTTCTTTCAATGCAACTAGACCACTTGCATGATTTAGACTTTGGTTCTTCTCAACACATCAAATATAGAGCTGTTTTGAGACTATGACACTAGATGAAACAAACATTCCTCTTCAGTTTGTGAATAACAATAACTGTAAAGTCAAAGCAATAGGGGTTGTAAATGTCCACAATTTTTCTCAGGTTTGATAAACATTTTCAAGCATGTAGGGTGTACAACCTCCAAACTAACAAAGTATTAAAGTGATGTATGCATTGCTAGCAATGGATTTCATGATCATTCTAAAATAGGTATGATTGCTATTTAAGATGATAATGTTAGTGTTAGTAAGCATAATATTGAATTTGATAATAATATTAAAACAGATTTTAGCAATAATGAGAGCGGAAATAGTCACTCTTAGGGAAGTGACAATTCGCTTCAAGCATCTAAACCTATGCCTAAAAGGAAACAAAAATTAATTGGGGGATTAATATTTAAATCAAATCAAAAAGAGACAATTATTGTTATTATACCTTAATAAGTAAAAAACTTGTGACTAATGATCCTAATTCCTATGACTGAGCAAAAGCCAACCTCGTTATGAAAAGGCTGTGCTAGAAGAAAACGAGTCACTAAGTTTAACCGAACTCATAACTTAGTTGAAAACTTGAAACCATAGATGCAATACTCATAATGTTAGTGTTAGTTGAATACTTGAAACCATATAACAGGTTTAACATAAAAAAAGGGTCATTTTGCAATTGGTGATTTCTATTTTGTTGTCCAAGCCAAAAAAAACTTGCAAGGTGATTTGCAAGGATTTAGGTCGATTTGGAGCAGATTTCAAGAGGATTTCCAACGGAGTTCAAACACGTTATGCTTCAAAAATGAAGAATCCAAAGGCCACGCAAGAGGGAAAATGTGCTTGGTACAATTGTCCTTTTGACCCCATTGGGGGCTGCCACCCCTAAACCCTCGCTTTCAAATTTAAAAACAAAAGAAGAAATTGATGGGGAAATCGAGTTGATGTTTTTTTATACACACTTTAGTGAGTTCCCCCATGTCCCTAATGTCCCCCCATCCCCTTGTCGCCAATGGGCGGTGGAACATTGTTTTATCTCCTTTTTGTTGCATCTAGGTTTGTAGAAACTCAATAATGGCATTTCTTAAGTACTCTAAATTGCTTTAGAGTCTAATGAACAAGATTTAACACCATTTTTACCAGGATGGAGGTCAAGCCACAACTAGTCATGCCAAGCAAGGAGGCATAGCCACAGTGAACTAGGACTAGACCCTCTACCTCCCCTCTAGTTTTTACTAGAGCTAGGAAGAGGAAGATGTAAACTGTATTGATGTATTTACTAATAGTCTTACAAAGACAATTTGCTATTTTAATTTTGCTTCAAACTATTAGACTACCAGCCATCAGCATTCCACATGAGGATGTCATTTTGTACCCAATTTACATTTAAATATATCTAGACTCAGCTTGTTTCTTTCACTTACTCATTTATTGACTGTTTAGATGCATCTCCTCATTGAATTTTGCAAAAAATGCATTTCTAATTAAATTTAAGCAATTTTTTAAGTTGCTGATTTTTTTTCCGAGATGTTGTCGAGTTATCACCGAGTTTTTGCCGTGTTTTTTTTGGGCCTTGGCGAGAAGTTGTCGAGAACAAGTTTTTCAACTATGATTGAAACAATTGTTTAAAACTAAGTTCACTGTTAATAATGAAATTCTTAAAGCAAAATTAGTTGCTAGAGGTTTTTAGCAAGTACAAGGCTTAGATTATAACGAGACTTTCTCTTGTTGCTAAAATGCCTACTATTAAACTAGTATTAGCCTTGGCTACAAATATGAATTGGCCTATCGTCTAATAGATGTTAAAAGTGTTTTTTGAATGGTGACTTGCATCTAGAAATTTCTATCTCGGCCCCCAAGGTTTAGTTATATAAGGAAATGAGAATTTAGTTTGCAAATTAAAAGCTTATCTCACAGGAACTTACCAAAAGGTAAAATGATCAAAACTTATATCATACTAACATTTCAAATCACATTACTATTATTATTTTAATGTAGATGGTCTTATTATTACTTATAGTAAACCTCCCATTATTGAAAATACTAAATCTAAGTTACCTCAAAATTTTCAAATGAGTGATTTAGATTTGCTTCACTATTTTCTTGGCATGCGAATTAAGCTAGATTCGACAGGTAATTATTTTTCTCAAATGAAGAATGCTTCAATGGGGACTGAATTATCACTATGATCCAGACAGTAACAACTCTATAACAGAAATCTATACAAAAACAGACGGTTAAATTACCAATTTTAAAAAGAAGTCAACAAAAACATCCAATAAGAGTACACTTAATATTGCATAGTCTAAAACAACTCTCAAAACTTCCTCGTAATTTTAAGTTGGCATTATCATATTCAATTTTGTTAAGCTTTGATAAAAATATGAAATCAGTCAGTAAATGACTATTATTTATCATATATAAAATCAATTGCCACTGATAAATATCTCAGGAAATTTGCTCATGGGACTGCAAGAGAAGGCAGGAAACTTGATGACAAACCTTATGTTCACTACTGGTTATTCTCATAGTAAGGAGAACTCGCTCCAGGCTTCTGGATACTTCGTCCAGATTCTTCCCCTGGATAACCAAGAGTTGCCCTTCTGGCTCTGTAAAATCAGCAAAAGTTTCATGTTAACTGCTCGAATGAACCAATTAAAACACTGTTCAAGTTAGAAGATGGCAACTAACAAACATGTCATGATCATATACCTCAGTAAAAAATCGGTATTCCAATTGAAAGTTCTAAATCATTTTCAATCAACAAATGGTAATGGTAAAGGCATATGCAGCTTTCCTATCAGGCTTAAGCCTTAAGAACAAAATAAAAGTATGCAATTAGAAAATGATGCATCATACTTAGTATTTATATAACTGCATTAATGTCTACATGATTCACATATTTCCAATAATAACTTGAGAAACCTTGCTGACATTATTTTCACAGTTTACCACTCTATCCACTTCTATTAGCATATAGATTTGCAATAAGGCCCAAATCAAGAAATCTAACATAAGAAAGACAAAGTCCAATTATAAAGCGAACCAAACTATTTACTCAATATTTACAATAATAGAAAGCATATTCACAATGTTCAGAAATTCAATTACGCGTTCTGTTGGAATTCAAATTACAAATATCAAGAAAAACAATCATGGAAACAAAGAAACATTCCATCTTATTCTAAATTAATGCAAAGAAAGGATTTCAATATCAAAATCAGTAATTCAGTTCAATTTAAAATTCAGCGATTCACAGCATCGTAGAATTCCCAAGCAGAATATGACAGGAAGAATACATTATAAAATTAAGAGTGACGATCATTTAGTCACAAAATCAAAAACAAACTAAAGTTTCATTCAGTTCCATTCGAACTCAAATTCTATGCCAAAACTCAGAGCAGACTCCGCAAAAATTGGCAAATTGAAAATATCATTCAAAATTATGAATTTTAGGGAAATAACTCATTATATGGCATTGCATAACAAAATAATTTCAAATACACAAAATATCATAGTTGCACAGAGACACATCTCTGACCCCTGGAACATGTCTCAAGTACATGGACACATATTCCCATACCAGAAACTTATCAGAAACACCCCGCCGATATTTCCTTAGTTTTTCATTTATTAAAAAAAAACTACATTTTGACGTTTCCTAAATTTTTCATTTTCAAAAAGTTACATTTCAACGAGTTTCCATATGAAAAGCAAAAAACAAATCAACATTTCTGAATTTCAATGTGCAATGTCAAATATGTAGTATGAACTCTTTGACCCTTTGACATTTGTGTGTTTAAACTTTAAAGTTGATGTTAAAATTTATCAATGTTCTTGCTTTTCAAGTTCAATTAATGATATTTTCAGTTTTAAATTTTAATGTAGCAAATTTATAAAAAATTTAAATATATTAAAAAAAATTACATCTCCCAGCACCTGTATCTCCTATTTTCCAAAAATATACTTACCAATACCGGTCTCCTAGCAACTATACAAAATATAATCTTGAGACATGGACCCAACAAGCCATTTTCTAACTTGCACTCAAATTTTAAGCCAAAACAAAGATTGGACTTGGCAAAAATTGGAAAATTAAAAAGCTCATTGAAAACAGTGAATCTCATGGGAAAAACTAATTATATTGCATCTCATATCAGAATAACTTCATATACACACAAAAAAATTATCAGTTGGATCTACCATACACTTGTAGACGACAAAATAAACAAAAAAAGCTCCAAGCTTCATACTTGAACTCTCATACAAAAGAAAAAATTACTCTGATACCTCCTTAAGTTGTTTCTTGTACATAAACGATGGATTTAGAAATCCATGAACGCAGTTTTAGATAAAACATAGAAAAAACAAGCTAAGGTTGAGAGGAGCTACTCCTCCGAACATTAGATCCATGTTGTTGGACCATGCACCTCTTTGTGTATGTAAAAGAAACAACAGTCATTCGATGTGTAGAAGAGGTAGCAGCAACGTCTTGGAAAAATTCTTTGTTTCTAGTATAGGCTTGAGCCTCTTCCTTGCTTATTGTTACAAGCTCTACCTCACAATCAGCCTAATTGATCCATGCATAATCTGTAATGTCCCCTTCTAATGCGACCTTGGAATATAAATAATTAATAAGGTCGTGAAAGTAAATAATTTAATTATTTAATATTATCCCTCAAAAGTAAATCATAAGGATAATATTATTTAATTAATTTAATGAAGTATTAAAGTGACTTAATGGTGAGTTAAGTGAAAGTTAATTAAGTCACTATATTATTATTATTTCCCCAAGTTCAAATCAAAATTAAAAGAGGGGAAATAAAAAGACAAAAGAAAGGAAAATAAAGAGACAAGCAGAGGGAAGGCCAATAGTCTCTGCAGTTGGTTATAAAAGAAAAATGAGAGGCTCATTCTGATTATGCTTGGTTTATTAATTTATTTTGGAAGAGCTAAGAGAGATTGCTAAAATTTCAGTTTCCTAAGGACGGAAACCCTTAGAATTCTTTGGTGGAATGGATGTAAACCCAGTTCATCATCAGAGTGGATTCATTTCAGGATTCACCAGTGTGCTTCATTGTCAGATTTTAGAGGTTTCAGCTAGAGATCTCACAGAAAGGTTTTACAGCTAAGTGTTTCAAAACCTTGAAGTCCCCTTCAGAAATGCATGTGCAGAATAAGAAGGTTTAATGAATTCATGGTTCTTATTTGACGAATATTCTATTGTTGACTTGGGATATAATATAATATAATTTCTATCGAAATAGTCTATTACCAGGTTTACATGATATTATCATATTTTCATGATGTCCTCTTAGAAAAAAATATGGTTTCTGTGAGAAGCTTTGCAGATGTCTTTAAATTCTTGGCTATGATGTAGATTCAAGTTTGGCATGATTAAAATCATTCAGGATCGTGTATAATTAAGCCAATATACTAAAGTTGTGGACTAATAAAGTTCTCATTCTTGGGAATTATCTCATTTTGGCAATTACAAGGAAATCTTTAAATCCGATAAAACTTATGAAATATTTTGGGCCTCAAAGGTTTATATTTAATAATTGGTATAAGGACATAGCTTCTGACTGCTAATATCTTTTATTGGGGAGTTGCGTTTTAATAATATAGTCGGACTTAATTGTTTGAGTAAATCATTAGGCTGTATAAATGAGACCGGAAGTGAAAGATTGAAACAACTTCATACCTGGAAGTTAAAAGATTGAAACAACTTCATACCTGGAAGTTAAAAGTTTGAGACGGGCCTTCTTTTCTCTATGCATGAGGTCTGGCACCAATCCGTGGATTTGAAACGGCTCCATTGAGGCATGAGGTAACAGTGGAAAGATGCATTGAGGCTGTATAACTGAGACCGGAAGTGAAAGATTGAAACAGCTTCATACCTAAAAGTTGAAAGATTGAAACGGGCCTTCTTTTCTCTATGCATGAGGTCTGGCACCAATCCATGGATTTGAAACAGCTCCATTGAGGCATGAGGTAACTGTGGAAAGACACATTGATCCCTTTCTTATTATGCTGGTCACCATTCAGCATTCTGTTTCTGTACTGATATTTATACATATTAAGGGAGAATCTCTTCCTTAGTGAATCGACTTTGCTGGAGGTGTTTAACCAGACTTGTGTTTGGTCTTTGAAAGAGTTTATAACTCATTCATGGCTAAACTCTTGCTAATAATGGGATAATTTGGTGTGTTACATTGCTGGAAGACATGGAAATTCAATGTGCAGATTTCTGTGCCCTGTGTTGGCACCTGTTTTCCCTTCTGTGCTGTGTTTATTTTCCAGCTTCCCAGTGCATTTAACTTTTAGGGATTTTTGTTTTATTTGTGTGAGAGTCAGCACCTTTTGCAGGGGATACAGCAGGAGTCTTTGGGAGACCACAGATGAAAGTCTCCTGCAATTGGAGATGTCTCCGGCAGATAATCTGGTCTCAAAGCTGCAATCAATTGTAATGGTGGGGGCATGACAGTTTTGGCTTCTAAATTCTACCCTATTAATTATAAAAAACTTCATGGATCAAAAATTCCTTCATGAATTGATTAACACATACTTTCAGAATAAACATCCACATACAACAAATGAGTCTAGATCACAACTTATATCAAAGGAATACTGTCTATGCTTCCACAAAATATTCAGACAATAAGCATTCCAGTCCATAGTAATTGTAGGCCTCAAACGATATGCTCTATGTCATTCAATATAGTACTCCATCACATAAGACAGTGCAGAGGTTAAATATATATTACTGAATATATATGATGATAGAAATGTCACATAAGATCTAGGATGCCGGTTCGAGTTCGGGTTCAAGTTCAGGTTCAAAGAACCGGTTCGCCGGTATGG
>MU228316.1:1650918-1668804 GCA_018584345.1 Thuja plicata | reverse complement strand
ACACCATAAACTTGTAATCATAGCATCATGAATCATGATCATACCATCATAGCATCATATTGACATATACTCAAGTTCAACATCAAAGATTCAAAACATTAAAATGTCAAGTGATAAATCATAACAGTTCAAGTATCATTGTTTCAAGTTCAACTAATGGATTAAAAATTTATTAATATTCTTCTTCTTCATCATCGTCTTCTTCTTCTTCTTCTTCTTCTTCTTCATCTTCTTCTTCTACATTGGCATCAGTCGACTCACAAACAAAGCTAAGGCCAATGGGATCAGCTGCACCAATAACATTATTGGTGTCAAAATCTTCAAATTCATCGAGTGCAAGCTGAGAAGTGGAAGCCAACATAAGCCTTTAGAATCCACTTTTTAGGGTTGTGGATGCGTTTATATGGAGCCTAATCAGACTCGGAGGTATTGTTTCCCAACTTTTATCGGCAAAGTTTTCCCCAAGATTTTTCAATGGGGGGTTGGGGGCAGCACCCCAAGATGGGGTCAAGGGGCAATGACTTTTATTATTGTACAAGGGCACATAGAGTTATTTTTCTATTCACCAACGTATTCTAACCCTAACAATGGATGTCAAAAAATAATTAAATTTGCAAAAAAAAGCAACTTGGTCGCTGACTTTGACTGTCTGCGGGACCAAGTTTGCTGGTGGTTCGATCTTTTCCAGCCTGGTCCGCATGGGTCCGAACTGGGCGTAGTCTGGTTCGAACCACCCCCCTGTGGGCCGGACCCTGTCCTGACTCACAGGTGGACCGGACCAGAACCACGGACCAGTTCGAACTTTGGCTGGTCCGGGGGCCCTTAGGGGCGAACTGGACATCCTAGCATAAGATTAACAGTAATTTGAAATTTCATAATCCAGTTTGTAAATATCAGTCATCGTCTTGGGGAAAACCTGAAGAAAAAGCAATCTCGTTATAGAAACTATAGCAATAATATAAGCTCAGGCATTATATCAACCATTGCCACATTGACTCCAATAGGACCCATAAAACTATATAGATAAACAACCTGATTCAGGATACAATCCAAAACTTTTAAATGCCCCAGTGTCAATCTTTAGACCATACAGTTGGCAATCTATTCTTCCATATTGAAGGGCTACATAAAAAGTACAAACCAGGAGAAATGAAGTTGCACAACAATGCAATTTGAATGGCTGTATTCTGTTTGTCACCAGTAAGCATCCAAAAGTTAATCCCTGCCTTTCTGAGAGTCTCAATTGTATCTGGAACATCATCCTGTATATCAAGTTTCAACAAATCATTTGGACTTAATATTGTGACTGACATCATCAACCAACAGACAACAAAATCAATTTTATTAGAACTAAATCAAATTAATTGGCTTAATAGGCATTCAAGAGATCAGGATACAAAATAACACGCTTAACTCCTAATGACAAAATGCTATGCTTATGGGTTTTAGACACAGATTTCAAGGTTTTAAAGAATAGAAAATAGACTAATTCTTTTAATGTAATTTTTGTACTCGTGTACTAAAAGTAGGGCATGCACAGACATAAACTATTACAACTGTGGATGAGTATAAATTAGCCTTTCATTGATAATTCCATTTAAAAACTTAAATAACTATAAGTGACTGAATGTATATGAAATTCAACTTGCTTTTTGGTTATTTCAAAAAGACAATTATAGCCAAAAATTGAATCAATAACTACAGACTACTCATAAAACACTGCTGGGTTTAAAAACCTGCAGACGATCTTCAACAGCTGTAGCACCAAGTAACATAAGATCACGTTCTACCTGTTGGCAAACCTCAGCTACCTTCCACTGAAACACACAGAATAAAAATCATATCAGAGAAAACCAACAAAGTTTGCAGCATCTAAAACAGTCTTAGCAAAAACCTGAAAATAAAAAATCAGGAATTCCAATTCTAATGGAAATTGGATTCTATCAAAGATTCAAATAATTTAAGAAACAACCATATGTAACATGATATTATAATTTGACAGGTAAAGTGAGAACTCAGAAGCACAGTAAAGTTTATCAAACAAAATAAAAGTATCTAATATTTATTTCTAAGAGTCAACAGGAATACGAAAAGTTGGTTTGACAATCAGTTATTGCACATACAGATATCAGGCTTCCACAACAAGCATCTTACCTGGTTAATTAGTTGCTATCAGATTCATATCGCCTGTTACAACTTGAAGATAACTGGAAGTTCTACACAAGTATTAGGTATGCGTGATAACTGGAAGCGTGTATAATTGACTGACTGATTTCCATAGGCAGCCAAAAACCAAGTTTACAATCTAGAATCCTTACTCTTTACTTTTGAGATCAACATGACCTTTAGATTTGATAGTGTTTTCCAATTTCTTTCTTACTTATTACACGATTCGTGTAAATATTCAACAAAGTCTTCTACTACAACAATGTCTTTCCAAAACAACAATATATCTCAGTTCACCTACTCCCCTTGAGTTGTAGCCATGAATGATCTGAAAAGGACTTTTAGCTGTAGTTCTATTGGCTGAAAAATTGTAGCAAAATTCTGCCCGTGCCAATATTAAATCCCGATTTTTGGTGAAAACCCACAACAAATCCCAATGACTTCGATTTGCAACCTCCATTCGCCCATCAATTTCCAGATAAATGGCTGAACTGAAAACCAACTTGGTAGCTAACTTCTTCCATACATTAAGACAAAAATGAATGACAAATTTTGTATTCCTAAAGAATAACATAGCCACATGTGTGGCATCACTTGACTTCTTACATTGAATAAAATGCGTCATTTTCTAAAATCCATCAACTACAAAAATAGAGTTTGTACCTGCTTGCATTCTTGGCAGTCCCAAAACAAAATCCATGTCTATATCCACAATCTCTCTGATATTGACAAATGCTGATAAATTTGTATTAAGACTTTTTCCTTTTGTAAGCTGACAAACGCTATGAATGTGCAGTATGTCCTTCATATCTACTCTCATCTTTGGCCAATAATAGCTCTATCACAACTATGTCAATGTTTTACCGGCTCAGAAATATTATGCAAGACCTCCACCATTTTTTTCCTCAAACCAAGTTCTCCCTCATTTAACCTTTGGATATAGCTATACATAACCACTGTCCTTTAAACAGTAAGCCTTATTGAATGAAATACTCCAGCCATGAAGTTCTATACTTTTAAAAAAGATTCTTACATGTTACTCATGACTCCCTAAAATTGGATTCTTCCTCATATGGTTTTCTCATGGTATCAAAGCCAGCAACATTTACTCTCATGACATTTAGAAAAAGACACTACCTACTTAAAGCATCAGCTACCCAATTTGAATTGACACCCCTATGCCTTAAACCAAATGAATAATTTTGAAGAAATCCAATCTATTTCATATGTCATTGTTCACTTACCATGTCTGTTTATAAACTACAATGCATAAAGATCCTTGAAAAATATGTACCGTTTGGGTACCAGCTATTGCCTTCACTTCTTGACAGCTTTAAAAATAGCATAAAACTCTTGGGTATAAGACATCTTCTTTTCCCTTCGTTTAGCTTCTCATTGAAATAGGCAGTGGCCCTACCTTCTTGGCTCAAAAGTCCTATCTTTGCTCCACTTGCATCACATCTACATGGAACACTTAACTGAAATCCAACAATGTTAATCCAACACTAGCAATTCACTTTCTTCTTCAATAACTAAAAACCTCTCTCTTCTACATGCATACAATAATCCATTTGCATCCTTTCCTACCACCCTTCATTGTCTCCATGATAAGCGCACAAATATTGCTGAAATTTCTGATAAACTTCCTATAGAAGCTTGGTAATCCATAAAAACATACTCCTAAGCAACAGCAGGTCCACAATAGCCTCAAAACAAATTTCAAGACCATCCACAAACCATCTTCTGAAATGACAAACCCCAATCAACTAACTTGTTTAAAATGCATTCATTTAGCATTAATCAGCAATAATTTACGTACCCAGTGAGTACTCACCGAGTGCCAACTACTTGCAGATTTTTTTGAATCACAAGATTTTCAAGGTTTTACTCTTGTAGCAAGGGAGACAAGTTTGGCATAAAAAAATTGCCAGTTTTTTGGCAAGTACTCGCCATAACTTGGCAAGTCAGTGGTTGAACTCATGTGCAGCCTCTGCAACAGTGAAACATGGTTTTGACATGGCTGGAAGACAAGAAAAACATGGTAAAAAATGCAATTGTGAGTCTATAAAAACCCCTATTTTGCTCCTCAACACACAGCAGAAAGCATCAATTTAAGAGCATATTGGGAAGATTTTTCAGGCAATTAGAAGAAGAAATTTCCAGAATTTCAGATTCGCAACAGGTTAATCCTATTTTTTTCCCTTTGTTCCTAAGCATTTAAATGTGTAAATGATTTCTAATATTTGTGGCATATTAAATAATTGAATTGAATTGATTTAATTTGTCTAAATTTGTAGATTGATTAAAATTTAAAAGATTTACATTGATTTTTTCAAAAAAAATCATCTTTTTTACTGTAGGGTTTACATTTTAGGGTTAACAGATGGTATTTACTATTGTTATATTTTTATCAAATTTGTTATCCAATTACGGATTACCATTCACCAGTTTAGCATATTACAATAAACAAATTTAAATGCATTTTTAAACAAAAACATGTGCAACTTCAAATTGCTATAATTTTCAATCACTATTTTTCATTCTTCTCATTATTTTATAATCACAAATTACAATGGCATCAAACTCTACATCTTGTTAGGACTCAGCAAGTGTAAGTCAGCCCATTAGAAGGAGACCCAGGAAGCCATAACCCCACTTGGAAATATGGCACAATGGGACTGGTACAAGGGTCTATAATTTGTACTTGGTGCAAGAAGAGGCTTAGTAAAGGAATCAACTGCCTCAAATACAATCTTGCAGGCTTTCCTTGCCATGATGCCAAGCCATGTGAAGCAACCTTGAAAGAAATGAAACAAAAGATGGTGGCCCTTCCTGCAGCACTGGTTGAAAAGAAATTGGAGAAGGTAAAGGCACAAGAAGCCATACAAGAAGTCATTGGTCCAAATTTTTCAAAAGAATCTGATGTGCATACACAAGGCATTGTGGGTTCTGGTCACAGTCCAAGTGTACATGGCCCAGTCTCCTCATCCAACTCAAGCAGAACTCTATCACAATGATTTTTTGTGGCTAAAAACGTACCAAAAGTACAACCTTCATTCAAAGATATAGGATTATGTAATTTTGTTGTATTACAACCACCTTCCCTCCAATGTGGCATGGAGTCTATATTGGGAGTGTTTCGTGATAGCAATGATAGTAGCAAGGAAAGGATACATGGTGCCCTCTCCCAGAGATTTAACTGGCAAGTTTCTCTAAGATGCTATTGGAAATATGCAACAAATTGTGTAAGATCAAAAGAAGCAATGGCAAAAGTTGGATGCACAATTCTTTCAGATGGGTTGACAAATGTAATGAGCCACACTATCAATTTTTTAGTGGCTTCAAATGTCAAGTTAGTTTTTTAAAGTCAATTGATGCAAGAAAGTACTCTTCTCAAGCATTCAACTCAACACTCAAAAATAAAAGTCAAACCAAAACAAGGTTCTCTATTTTTTAACTCATATTGAAACATAACTAAAGCCATTTCATTCAAACAAATTTTTAAACAACCATTATATAGATCCTCAATGACCTCTTTACTCTCTCAGAAGTTCTCAGCCACACACAATGTTACGGCTCTCTATCCAAGATCCAGCTTCTTACACCTTGGGTCACTTCCCTCCCCTTTTTGGCTGAGGCAATCCTCCTCTTTATACGTTAGTTCATGGTTTTTGTTTGGTCTTCCAGATGGTCGATGTCTTTCCAACTTCCCCTCAATAGACACATCTCTATCTTCCCACGGCTTATCTAGTCAGCAGCCTCTCACCTCCTCATGCCTAATCTTTTCCTTTTGCATAAAAATTGCTTATTTTCTTTTAAATTTTATCCATGCAATTTGCCATGCTACTCCCCACTATACCCATGTGTGCAAATGTTCTCTCTACCTGTTCATTCACATAGCATCTCTTCTTCACACAACAACAGACCCTTATTCTTCCTCTACACAGCTACTCCTCTTCTCCATTTTTACATATGCTTCAGTGGAATCCATAATCCATTTTAAAACTCTTACATGAGTTGGCAAAGGTTGTGGAATTCAGTGTTACACTTGCCATTTATAATGCCTCTACAAAATATTCATTCTTTGCATATTACGCATCTGTTACATCCCTTTGAGACAGTCTTTTAAACATCTTACGTGCTTTGAGTGTGCCTCCATATTTTGCAGACAGGTCTATCAGACAATTTGCAGTTGGAAAGTCTAGCAAAAATCTGCTTTTGATTATGATTTGATGGAGGTTCAAACCCAGTTCTAAAGCAAGCTCCGTTTTGCACTGGCTATGAAGTCTGGAATCTAATTTAATTATAGGTTTCAGCATAGTCTGTGATCATTGCATCTATTTCAAGGCTCACATTTTGCACCGGCTGCAAGAATTTTGGCAGAGGATGTGGAATTTGGCTTCACCGTTGCCAATTCCATTTGCTTGGCAGTTTCTAAAGCCCCTTTCAACAAGTTTATTTTGTGCATAACTTGCTATCATGATGTTCCAACAGACCACATTTCCTTGAAACATTCTGTCAAACAATTCACCAGCCTTGAATATGCTTCCACATTTTGGCATACAACTGCAACTAAAACAACAACATTTGTTTATCATTGTCAATAGAACAGAGAGATGTTAGAGAAAGCCAACACAACCTCCGAATTGAGAAAACACATTTATTTATTTTTTTGGTCTGTGCTGATTGCTTGTCGACCCACGCGTGCTCCTGCACCATCAATTGATGCCTCCAACAAAATAAAGAATGCAGAAAACTTGAGTTTGTTGTTGAGTTGGTTGCTTAAGTGGCGGGCATAGAAAATGTTCTCCATTTCAAAGTGAATCCTTTAATTTCAAATTTTAAAAGTATTTTTTTCATAGTAAATTGTGACTTAATTTTGCTTTCACTTTGTACTTAATAGGTAATGGAGCTATCGGTGAGGGTTCTATGCATGGTGGATGGGGATAAAAATGCAATGGGAAATATTTACGAGGCCATGGATAGGACCAAAGAGACCATCCAAAACAATTATAGTGAGGATGCAAATAGAATTACCCTTATTTAGGAGATCATTGATCAGGGGTGGAACAATCAGCTCCACCAACCCATTCATGCAACGAGATACTATCTCAACCCCAACTTTTTCTTCTCCTATAGCTTCATAGATGCTAATTGAGAGTTTATGGAGGACCTATCCACATTAATTGAGAGGACAATACCTATCGTTAACGTGAGAGACCTCGTCATATTTGAGTTGCAGAATTATAAGGCAACTAAGAGTAAGTTTTTTTCTTTGCAATTAGCTATATGAGGAAGAACCACCCAAACACCAAATAAGAAAGTCAGTCTTATATCTTGCAAGTTATAAATAACAATTGTTAATGGAATTTCGTCTATTTACAAAATTCTTGAATATCTTATTGTAGATTTTTGGTAAGAAGATTGGGGAGGAATACCCCAAATCTGTAAAGGCTAGCCCTTCAAATTTTTTCCTCAACCTTCCAGTGCTTCTAGCTGTGAATACAACTAGAGTTTTTTTTATGTCATTCACACAAAGATATGTAATACATTGAGTCAACAATGCCTCAATCTTTTTTTCTGTGGAATAAAACCTTCAACCCGCACAAGAAAGGTGGTGGACCAATCTGAGGAGCTTATTGATTTGGATGAGATTGATCCCTACAATTACTAGACCGTGTAGGATGACGAGCCCTCCTTGTTTATAAAGGATGAGATTTATCATTTTAAGAGGCAAGCTGTGAACAATGTGGATGCAGCAGATGCAAGGGAGACTAGAATGGATGACATTGATATGGTAGAGGAGGAGCCATACCCACAATCGAGTTTGAGGACCATACCCTCGATAAACCGAAAATTTTCACTAGCTTGGGGAAGAGGAAATCGCAAAAACTTCTAATTTATTACTTGCCTAGACATGAAATTTATGATGTCAATTTGCAAAAACAATCATCATAAATTTGTTACTGTTATTAGTTAGCAACTACCAATTGTATCCACTATCTAGCTTCGCATGGTGCAATTTTGTAATCCATATGTATTCAAGAATCAAAATAAATAGAAAACACTTCCTCCTAGTTATTTAGTAATGGAATTTTGCAGAAAAAGTGTTCTTAAGAAATTTTAGTATTTTTTAAGTTGTCAAACTTTTGCCAAGTCAAAAACTTTCAGCTTGTCAAGTTCCCTCTGAGTTCAAGTTTTCAAACTATGTGACTAAGAATTTCTCTTCTTTTAACTCTTATAAAAAAGCTTTCAAATGCATAAAATGTTCCTCTTTTGTTCTACTAAAAGTCAAAATATCATCTAAACCAAAGTTCCCTGACTTGTCACGAGTCAAGCAAGTCAAGCGAGTTGTCAAGCCGAGCCATTCTCGGTGGGTTAGGAAGAGCCTGACTCGTGACTTGTCGAGTCAGACCCTCTGACTTGCGTGACTCACCGAGTCAGCGAGTCAGGGGCTGGCTTGTCGAGTTCGAGACGTTTGACTCGGCCGCTGAGGGAACAAAATTCAGCCTTTCTTTGTTCTTGCTCACATCCAGGCAAGGCAGATCCAACAATTGAATCTTCACATCATAACGCTGCCCAAAGTAATCCACAAGCCTTACTTCCTCTCTCCCTCCAATCTTGAACGTAAGTTGTCTGGCACTCTATTTAGTCAGTCCACGCACAGTAAAGTTATGTTTTGTGCACCTATGAATGACACTCACCTTCAATCCTCTCAAAATCCTTTCTGCCTCCTTTCTCGCCTTGGCATTTTGAAAATCCACTCTGATCCTCTCCTTCAAATAATCTAACACTGGAATGCTCTTGTGAAGGGCCACAACTGAGTAATCTACCTTAAGAGACAAAGTGATTGCTATAGGATTGAGACTTGATGAATACCCAATTGCAGCCACTGCACCACCTGTGACAAATTTATGGCATTCGGGAGCTTGATCATAAAGGCTGCTTCCAATTACAATCATGTTCTTGCTAGGATGATCTTTTATCACCAAACCAATTGCCTGCAACAATTCCCAACTTGAATGGTTTTTCAGATCTCTACTCAAAAACACTACTAATTTGTGTTCGTCAAGTTATTTAGAGATACAGGCTACTCTGAGGCCGAGGCTGAGGCTGAGCCAAAGCCATAGACTTGTTTTTGTTTAAACATGTTTGGGAACATTTGATTTCATGGATTTTATATACGTTTGACAATATTTAAAATTCTATATATCTATGTTGATATTTCCTTAAGCTACAATTTGTGATTGTTCTTATGTGATGGATGGATGTTTACGTATGTGATCAAAATAGCTTCTATTTGATGATGTTATAGTGTCTTTAAGCTTTATTCAATAATGGGTGCATGAAACAAGTTTTAAATTGTTAAAAATCTCTAAATTTCAAGGGTTTTTTCATTTTGCCGAGTCCGAGTCGAGTCATTGCTGAGTCATGAGTCGAGTCATTCTCACCGAGTCCGAGTCTAAGAACTTTGATATAAACAAACACAAACTTATCAAGGAACAGTTTCAGCAATTTGTTCATCAACAGTATGAATGTACTTGGTGCATTTATAAAACCAAATGGCATAACCAGTCACTCATACAAACCATCCTTCATCATAAATGCAAATTTCATTCATTTTCTTCTCCGATCCTTATCTAGAGACACCCACTCTTCAAATCAATCTTCATGAAGTAGTTGACTGCACCTAAACAATCCATTCAATCATCTATTTGGGGTCAGAGAGACTTGTACTTCATTGTTATCTTGTTGATGGCTCTTGAATTAGTGTGCATATCCCATTCTCCACCCTTCTAGGTTCTAACACTATTGACAAACCACATCGCTTCAAGATTTCCCTTATCAAACCCTTAACATCTCTTGAACTTGTCTATTCACCTTCTTATTCTCCATAGATATCTTATATGATTCCTTGTTTAATAAACTAGTTCCAAGTATCAAATCCACACATTTGTCAGATCTCTCATAAGTATATCAGCATATTCATCTAGCATCTCTTTAATTTCTGGTGGGAATTCGCCTTTTTGTGTTCTCCTAACTTCTATATGCTAAGGAACAAAAGCATATTATGCCCTCCCTCCATTTTTCTTAAAATTTGAGATTATAGAAACTCTTGAACTACTGCCCACTTCATTCTTCCTATCCTTCATTGTACTCAAAGTACATTCTTTTCCATCCTTCACTATGGTATAAGTATTCATTATTCAATTGTGTAATGCCTTCCTATCAAATTGCCCAGGTCTACCCAATAGGCTATGACAAGCATCCATAGGTGTTACATCAAACATAATTTCATTTTCATAACTACCAATCTAAAAATTAACCACTTTCACTTACCAATAGTTGGTGCCCTTTCTATAACCATGAAACCTTGAACAAATTGAGGTGCTTAATCTTCCTTAATTTTTCTACCATTTTTTCAGAGACTAAATTATCCATATTTCCACTATCCATGATCAGCTTGCAGCACTTTCCACCCACTTACATACAGTTCTAAATAAGTTTCTCCTTTGTACTAGTTCTAGCTTCTCTTTTTCATTTTCAGCAATACTCTCTTCAACATTAATGATTCTCTCTATTCCAGTGTCATGTCCCCAATTTATTAAGGTGACAATTAATTAAATCAATTTTTATTAAGTTGTCAAAAATAAATGAAATATTTAAATGATGAATTAATATTAATTAATTTAATTTAATTTAATTAAAGTATTATTAAATGTCACTTTATAATTATTTCCATCAAAGTTCAATTTAAAATTAAACGACGGAAATTGTAAAGACAAGCAAAGGGAATTTCAAGAGTCTTATTCGAGGATTATAAAAAGGCTGCTTGGGCTTCATTTTGGGTATGCTTGGTTTATTCATTTTTTCTTTGGCAGAGCTCTGAGAGCTTCTTGTTTCAGTTTCAGTTTCCTGAGGTGGGAAATCCTTGGGATTTTCTCAGCGGATTGCACGGAAACCCAAATCGTTTCTTAAGAGTGGATTCGCAACAGTGTACACTTGTGCGGAATTTGTAAGGTTGAATTGTTACAGAAGCCTTTTGCATATTATTGTTCTGACAATTTTATTTTTTATCATAAAATATAGTTTATTATCTATTTTGTTTAAATGTTGGGCGTGTTGATAAATATTTGGGCAATGGACTCTATTTGAACAGGCAAATATATATTAATTGGTCTTGATCCTTTTAATATTCATTACCAATAATTTTGTAATGTCCCCTTTTTGGGACATTAGAAGTCCATCGAATAATTAAATTTTAAAGTTGTCAAATAATATCAAATTAAATGACAACTTAATTTAACAAAGTATTAAAATGACTTTAATGAAGTTTAGTGAAAATTAATAAAGTCATTTTAATTTAAAGAAGGGGATAATAAAGAGACAAAGGAAAAGAATGCGAAGAGACAAGCAGAGGGAAAAATGAGAAGTCTTAGGATTTGCTATTAAAGAACATTGAGAGACTCATTTTGGCATGCTAGGTTTATGCTTGATTATTGTTTTCTCTTGGAGAATTCTGGGAAGCTTTGGCTTTTAGTTCTTAAACCTGAGGACGGAAATCTTCAGGATTTCTTGGTGGACTGGACGAAAATCCAATTCACTTCTTGGCAGATTCGCGATGGAGTTCACAACTGGGCAGATTTGCAAGAGAGGTATTTCATATCTATATGGAAAATAAGATTGTAATGATCAGATCTCTATTTCAGTCGGATATTACATGATTTTTCAGTGTAATATGTTGGTTTAAAAGAAATAAATTGCATGCAAAAATTGTTTGTTTTAACTTAAGCAAGTATCCTAGGGGGATATTTCAATTTCTTAAGATTTAATGGGATTCGTGGCACATTGTAGAGATTGAAATTTCATAATATTGAAAGCATTTGTTGTATTGGTGATCTGGAAATATTAGCTGCAATATCCCAGAATATTTGGATGTGCGAATATTGTAATTATTGGGTAATTTTAATATTTGAGGCAATGACATGCGGGGCTTATGGTTGGCTTGAAGAGTGAATGGGCTTTATTAAATTAAAGTTCATATATAAAAAGGTTTTAATCTTGTTTCATGGGGCCTGACTCTCTATTTGGCGTGAGAGGTATTATGTTTATGACTTAAATCTAATATTCCAAATATTTATATTGAGGAGTATTGAAACTTTATGTGGTGAGATTCTATTTGGACCCGATTTTTATTACCTTGGACTATTCTAAGGTTTTGAAAGTATTTTGAATGAGTGTCGTAAGGAGTGCCTACTAAGTCATGATTGTATTTCTTTATCATTGCAAACCAAATTGTTTGCTTTTGTGCTTGTGGGAGTCGATGCTCATGAAGAGTCAATATATTTCTTGACGGCATGGATGATGAGTTCCAAGCAAGGTATTGCGCCTTCATTCTTTTTGGTCTTCCGATGAATGATATTTATGGGGCTCTTGAAAAGATACCCATTGATTCTTGCTGAGAAGATGCGTAGGCATCATTCTAATGCATAAGTGGTCATATAATATCCAGAACCACAAACCAGGCAAATAAGGCATCTGTGCATACTTGGCGCATGTTGACGGGAGTATAAGTGGTCTTCATCAGGTTTGTGGGCAAGAGAGAGTGCGAGCTATATGCTATTTGGAGAAACTGATGCATGTAATCCACTGGCAGTTTCATTTCTAATGTGGAAGAGGGGTTTGATGCTTCCTTGTTGATATGAGAACACTCTCATGACCATTTTCAGCACTTAGATATAGTGACGAGAGCCAAAGCATACTCAATCCAATAAAGGTGCAAAATATTATTTTCTACTAGTCTTCCGTCTTTGGTCTTTTTGAGAAATAATGACAGAAGAGAATAGTGTTTTATTTGAAATTAAATGAGGCTTCCCACATAATGTGTAATGTCCCCTTTTCTAGCCCATTCATCTTGATGTGTCGTTAACCCAATTTTGCCTTACTCCTGTGGGCTAACCAGACTCTGCAGGGCTCATAGTGAGAATTGGCCTAGGTAATTCCAGTTTCAGGCGAATCAGAGTTGTTTCCGCAGGGTTTCCAAATACTAACTATTTATAGTAAGTCAGCAGAGCTCAGTATTCTTGGCATTTTAGTGTTGGACTGGGAGCATCTTGCCGAGACCTTTCCAACGAGCTATCACACATGATAATCCAAGTCCATCTGATCGGTAATTTTAATGCCTGAAGATTCAATGATTTGTTAATAAAGTGACTATTAAACTTAAGCTCATATTATTACATGTCACTTTATTATTATAAGAGCACTTTATTCATTTTTAGCGGAAAAAGGATATTTTAAAGGGAAATAATGAAATAGAGAAGGGAAGGTGAAGAGTCACGAAGTTGTGCTTAAAAGAAGAAAGAGAGCTCATTTGCATTAGGCTTGGTTTATGAATTTATTTACATTTTCTTGGAGAATTTGGGAAGCTTTGAACTTTCACTTTAGAAACCTGAGGACGGAAACCTTCAGGCTTTCTTGGTGGATTGGACAGAAACCTAGTTCATCACTTGAGGTGGATTCGTGGTGGAATTCACATTGCATTTCAGGTTCATTTCTTATTATCCAATTTGGCTGTAGTTTCTGTATTTAAGATTGGATTATGTTATTGTACTGCTCCATATTAAATGCAATAACATTTCTAAGTATATTTTATCTGGGAATTTTTTGGTATTCTTCTGGCTATTATGTAATCTATTGCATGAATTTATTTGTTAATTTTTGAGTTATATATATTTGAGGAATTTGGAAAAAATATCCAATTGGGGATATTACATAATGTTCCAATGATACGTCTCTTCAATCACTTCAACATGCAATATTGAATTGTGCCTTGTAAGAACCCTTGGGGTTCTAACTCTGACAACACTGGACTGTGATTTAATTTTGGATGTTTGACATTTGGTCAAACACTTTGCAGGCAAGCTCTGATACCACTGTAAGAACCCTCTCCAGGCGGATTCGTGTAAATGCAAATTTTCTCTCTTGTTTGTGTTTGTTTTGATGAATGAATGTGGTATATTTGCAATGTTTGATATGACAATATAATGTAGCAAATAAAAGATATTGCAATAATAATTTTTCCAACTCAAAACTGAAATTGCATAGAAAATACACAGCTGAAAATTCCAAATTTTTATACCAGCTTGAATACTCTGAATTTTCTCAATATAATGACAACCCAATTCATTAAATAACCCTGTTATCTAAAACAACAATACCCAGAAAATCTATGAGTTATAACGGATGAACTCACAGGTAATACATGTTTGAAACCCTCTGAAACGATGAATATCAGTAGCAGATGAATTCTTCAACAAACAAATGCAGCAACCTTATATCAAACCCTTAGCCACACCAAAAAAGAACAACAAAATCTACTTAAAACCCTTTATAAATTCTATAGATGATTGATCCCAGTATGCACAATATAAAACCCACACGCTGAAGAAGAATGACATACAACCAGCAACAAATATTCTCCAAAAATTAATCCTCAAACTTCTGGTCAGCAATAAAATATTCTTTAAAACCCTTGATATAATCTCCAATGAAACACAATGTTGACTTCTGGATGATTTACTTAAGAGAAATAATATTTGAAACATGATTAATGTTGTAGGGCCCAGCCTTATTATAATACTATCTTATTATATAATTGATTTTTAATTTCCAATTAAAATCAATTATGCTAGAATCCAATCTAGCCATTAACAAATATTATATTTAATTTTATAAACTCAATGAAATAGAATACAAAGAGCCCAATTTTAATTCTCCAATCAAATAATAAATTATTTAATTCTCCAATTAAATAATTATTCTCACAATAAATTATTTATTTAATTCTCCCAATTAAATAAATA
This sequence comes from Thuja plicata, assembly GCA_018584345.1. Lineage (NCBI taxonomy): Eukaryota > Viridiplantae > Streptophyta > Pinopsida > Cupressales > Cupressaceae > Thuja > Thuja plicata. The sequence continues at coordinate 1,653,772 of MU228316.1, read as the reverse complement.
ATTAGTCCATCCATATATTATTTAATTCTACTTAATTAAATAATTAATGTATTTCAATTCATTATTTTAATTCTCCTAATTAAAATAATGTGAAGCTAGAATCTGATCTAGCTACCAAACATTAACACTCCCTCTTAGCTAGGGAGGATTCTAGTCCTTACCATACCTTTCCATCATGCCTACTCGGAGAGGATGGATCCACCTTTCATTGCCCACAGAGGGTGGAAGAGGACAAGCCTCAAAAAGATCACCTTGCATTCCCTGCAGAGGGTGATAAAAACTTTGCCACCTTATATTGCCCGCAAAGGGTGGTCTTACAAAAATTAACTACATTGCCACCTTGCATTGCCCGTAGACGATGGACTTCAATTAAAACATCATCTTGCATTGCCCGCAAAGGATGATAAAAGAGAAACAATACAAAAGTACATCTCCACCTTACATTGCACGCAGAGGGTGGTCAAACATATCTTCTCTCAAAGAAGATTCAAAATACAACTAATACAATATCCACCTTGCATTGCCCGCAGAGGGTGGTACATAAGATGAAACTGAGACCACTTCAAGCTTCTCCCAAAGCACTCGGACTTCCCTCGAATGAGAGTAATTCCAAACCAAATAGCTTCTCTTGAAGTAGTACAAGAAGCAATATACCTTGTTTCAGCAGCACTCAATGCAACTGAAGATCCAATCAATTTCCTGTACTCAGCTGTATCTGCCAAATGAGAGTTAGGAAAACATATACTCGACCTTTCCACAATTCAACATAATCCAACATAATGGTGAACACAATCCAATATTTCAAATTTATTCAAGATTTCTTGATCTAAGAAAATTCCATGCCAATACTCTAATCAAGAGAGTAACCAACTTATTACCACATAAATTAGAATTTACCAATCTCGAATGTTGTAGAAAGTATGTAACTCCCTCTTGATCCCTGCTCGTACAAAAAATGTCCTTGCCCATATTGTTAGATTTAACATAAAATTAACTCTATTTATTAAACAAGTATCATTATCAGAACAAGTACTAAAAGGGAATAACTTCCTTATCCTCGTTGTTGGCAACTTCACTTAGGTTAGCCTCTTGCTGATTGAGTTGAGCTCGACAATCCCTGGCATAGTGACCAAATTTGTCACATCTGAAGCATCGGACATTGGAGAGATCCCTTGGCTTCTTCCTTGAGCTACTAGCATCATGAGATCTGAAGTCATTGTTCCTCCTGAAGTTGTTTTGCTTCCAATGATCGCTCTTGACTGATTGGGTAGCAAGAACTAGATTTTCTTCACCACGTGAAGTCTTGATTCCTCTTGCTCTAAGCCGAGATTCTTCGTGAATGCAATCAGCACAAAGAAGATCAAATAGATGAAGATTACCTCTTCCGCTTAAACCTTGAATGAAAAGTTCCCAAGAGCGTGGAAGACCGTTTAATGCAAGCATGACAGGATCCTTGTCTACAACTTCACCATCAATAGCACTAATTTATTTTTTAAATCTGAAATCCTCATGAAGAACTCCATGACTGCCTCATCCTTTTCCATTTTGATTTGAAGAAAATCTCTTCTCAAAGTAAGTGCCTTGTTCATGTTATTTATCTCATACATAACTTCCAATTGTTTGAACATATCTCGAGCTGTAGACATCTTGGAAATGACAAGAACAATATGGTCTTTGACTGAATCTATTAAGATCTTTTTCGCCTTAATAGCTTCCTTCTTGAAATGACAAAGTTCATCCGGGTCTGAAGGTTCATTAGGGGCTGGTCCTTGCACGAACTGAAGTAGATCGTTTTCCTCTAGAGCAATGAGCACTCGAACTTTCCATGAAGTGAAATTTACAGCCCCTTCCAATCTGTCCTCGAACTTGAGACCTGTCATCATTTTTGAAGAGCAACAACAAAACAAATCTGAAGTATAATGGGTTAGATCTGATCACGGTTAGTAAGAACCAAGCTCTAATACCATGTTAAATTTAAGTGATCAAATCAAAACAGAACAAATAGATATAAAAAAACACAAGAGACAATACATTTACCCTGGGAAACCTACAGGAGGGAAAACCCAGCATTCAGATCCGATTATTTATTGCTCTCAAAATTGGGATTACAATGACTCACAGTAACATCGCAGTGGATTTGCTGAGGATCCCCGATCCACAAAGCAAATCTATATTTCGCCAAATGTAGAAGACTGGTTCTAATCCGCTGTTTAATATTGTAAAGAACCCAACTTGGCTACAATTTTAATAACTCCAACTTCTTAACAAATTCAGAATTTAAGCATTTTAGCAAACACTTTGCAGGCAAGCTCAGATAGTTCTTAATAGAATTCCCTTTACAAGATACAAATATTTGACGAATTCTGGAAATTGCTCTTTATCTATATATTCATTTCACTTGCATTTCTTAAATCCAATACATAACAGTTTTATTCAAAACATAAACTTGCAAAATTCTGGAAACTGAATTTAAAAATCTAAATCCACAAAATTTAATTATTGAGGAACCTATCCAGCCAAACTAAAACGTAGCTCCAAGAATACAAACGCTGCTCTCACAAAACCAATCAGTCCAGCAATAAATTGCAGATTGATACAATACTTCAGCCCTTGCAATAAATCACACTCTTCCAGCAGAACTCAGTAAAATGTAGACAAATCAGAATTAAAGAGATCTACACACTCACTGTGCATAAACCCCAAACTCATACAAACTCTCTTAGCCACAGACTTCACGGTAGAGAGGTGATGCAATTACAATTTGTTATACTTCAGCAACAAATTGATATTAACTTCAGAAGAATCAGTCTTCTAGAAGCCAATTTGACCCTTATACTTCAGCAAGGGCACAGAT
>MU228316.1:1582947-1603107 GCA_018584345.1 Thuja plicata | reverse complement strand
TTCAGGGAGGGTATTAAGGATATTTATTTTGTTTCCTTTATTAATGCTCAAGTCTACTATTTAGGAATCTTTCCTTTCTATCCGCAGTTTACTTCAGCAGTTCCATATTTGGAAACTTGCTAATTTGCATATACCTCTTGTATTATTTATGAGCGATCTTGCTCATTGTGAATATCAAGCAATTCATTAAAATCTATTTGCTCTTGCTTCTAGCATTTTAAGTACCAGGTATACGAGTTACAAAGATAAGCAAACATCATAACTTCGAATAATCCTTCTCTTCTCATGCGATTTATCTTAATAGAATCCCCAACACCTCAAAAGGAAGATTTTTGCTTTATTTCCCCTACACAGACAAATTGATGGCAAGTTACTAAAATGCACAAGCATGACTTGTTGAGGGAGCAACATATCAAGTCGATGCAATAAGAAAGTGGTCCCCATGCCTCATGACTTAAATCCAGGAACTTAAATAGCTCGTCCCCTTTATTAAATTAATGCCTTAGCCTTTGGGGACTTAACTAAAGAAGGCTTGGCAATTTATTAATTATTTATAAAGACTTCTAAACTATAGGGGACATTACCGTCATCCCTTTCCCAGATTGTTGGTCCTCTAGCAATCATAAATTAGGATGCTGCAAAATCTCTTCACCTTCCCAGGTAGCATCCTCAATAGGTAACTCCTTCCATTTTATTAGATACTCGGACCATCTTGTTCCTCAACTTCCGTTCTCTCCAATCAGCAATACCCTCGGGCACTGATACCAACTTTCCTTCTTCATCCAAAGGTGACAGCTCAGGAGATGCAATAGTATGCTAACCCAACGCTTTCTTCAAACAAGAAACATGGAAAACGTTATGGATCCTACTTCCCTCTGGAAGTTCCAATTCATATGGAACCTTACCGATCTTCTTACGAATTTTGTAGGTCCCATAAATTTTGGCTTCAGTTTTTTCGCACTACTACTCTTCAATGAAGACAGCCTGTATGGTTGCAGACGCAAGAAAACCAAGCTCCAAACCTAGAATGTTCTCTCAACTCTATGCATGTCTGCATACATTTTTTGTTGATTTTGTGCCTGTTGAATATTATCTTTTAGTGCCTTGAGAATATCCTGATAACTCTGAATTGTCTCATTTGCACGAGGAACCTTACTGTCATCAAATGTCAGGTCTATGAATGATAAAGCGTCATACCCGTACAATGCCCTGAATGGGGACATGCCAATTGACATATAATAGGTGGTATTGTAACAATACTCACCTAAATGAATCCATCTTACCCAAGCACGTTGCTGCCCTGAAACATAGTTTCTAAGGTACCCCTCTACCCATGTGTTCACAATTTTTGTCTACCCATCCGTTTGAGGATGGTAACTGGTGCTTGGAGTCAATTTTGTACCTGCCAATGTTCAACAACTCTTGCCAAAACATATGGATGAATCTGTTGTCCCAATCACTCACAATGGTCTTAGGTAGACCATGCAACCTGAATATCTCTAAGAAAAATAATTCAGCAGCCTTAGATGCTGAAAAACCAGTCGCAATAGCAAAGAAATGATAATATTTTGTCAACTTGTCCACCACTACAAAGATACAATCTTTCCCTTGCACTCGTGGTAGGCCTGTTATAAACTATGTTACCCAGGGACGCGTTTCCGGCCCTAAGCCCTGGGTTTCGCAAATCGTCCCTGTTTCGGGGACTTAGGGACGACCGGAAATGTTTCCAAGCCGTACCCACCCAAGCAGGAAAATCGGAAACTTCTTGTCCTCAATTTTGTATTCGCAAAATTGGGGCAACCCTACTGAGATTTTTTGTGGGTTAATTTCTCTAAGGCGTTGTCTTAGTTACTTTTCCTTAGTCTTGTGTTTGGTTTTTGGTTAGAAATCCTTTGAATGTGGACTTTTTGTTGCTTATTGCACGAGGTAAGGACATCATATATATGAAAAGTAGATTTGCAATCTCACTTTAAAATTTCTCATCTTTCTGAGAAGTTTTACTTATAGTTTTTAATAGTTTAATATGTAATGGACTTTAAGTCCTTTTGCATATTATATTATTATTATAAGTTACATATAAAAATTATCATTTAGGTGGACCTTTTAATAACATTTGCATATTTAAAATAAATGTGTATGTTATTAAAAATTTTACCTTTTAAATTGTCAAGATAAAAGCTTGTAATTAAATCACATTTATAATGAATGGTGGGGATTTTATTTTAAATAAATTACAAGCTTATGTCCTTACCTATTATCAAATAGTGATAAGCGTTATTTTTAAGTTCTTTTTACATATTGAAAACATATGTGAAGACTTTAAAAAAGGGGGAGTCCCTGTTTGCACTTCAATACATGGCGTCGTGTTTTTATGGAAACCGCATATGTGAAAGATCACATTTTTATGCATGGCGTTTTTTTGGGTGAGTTTGCATATGTTTTATATGTTAAAGTAAGTGTTTAATATGTTGGGCGGCATTTTTAGGAATATATGCATATATGTTTCGAAGGCTTGCAAAACACATTCAAACATTTGCAAAAAAAAAAAAGGGCCGTGAAGTATCCATTCTATGCGTTTTATTATGCAATTTCTTTCTTAAAACCCGTGGTCACTTGAAGCGAATGGTGTCGAGTTTGAAGATAGCATATGCTATTTCTTTACAAAATGCGTTTTGACTTAAACTTGAAGGCGTCATTTTTTATTAGAAAGCATACGTGTTTGGAAACATATCGAAATATATGTTTTTCCTTCTCTTCAAACCGCGGCTCATAAACAGGCATATGGCGTCGTTTTTAACACGTTTTTCCTTTTTCCTTTGGTGTCAGTTTGACCAGCGATGAAGGCATTTAATACATGAGTTCTGAACTTACATACCGTTTTGTAAGGCATCATTTACGCCCTCAAATTAGCGTTATTTTCCAGAACTGGGAGATGTCATTAATTTGCAAAATCTTCTATTATGTTTTTTTACTTTGAAACTCCGCATTTGTTGTTTCAAATCCGCGTTTGAGTTTCTCACGCCTCTTTTTTCTTTAAAACTGCGATGTCTCTGTTGGAACTTATAAGTCATTAGGAACATGCACTTTTTGATTGAATCATTCACTTGCTTTTGATTTGGAGACCTATATACTCTCCATGTTCCTTTCACCGCATTCCTCTTTCACGTATGCACTGAGAATGTTTTGACCCTAAGAAGTCTTTGTGCTGGTCGTTTTTGAGCAGTTTGTTAGTATGATTCTTTGAATTTGTCTTCATCAATGCACCATTTATGGCTTGTATCTTTGACATTGGCTGGAATAGAAACCAATACGTGAGTATGTCAGGCTTTGAATCAAGGATCAGGCTTCAGAATCAAACGACATCCATGGCAGACCTGATGATAAATTCTTTATGCAACTTTTACTTGCTATGGCAAGTATATGACCTGATTGCACTAGGCTACAAGAAATATCTATTGCACTCTATCTACACTTGTAACTTAGTCTTCAGGGATTTAAGCAGATACAATAGTATTCTTACAAGCACGGGGAAAGTTTTGATACAAAATATCATAGAAAGCACAATATATGGTTGTATTAAAAAGTAAAGTAATCATCATAAAGGTTTCAAGGTTGTAAATCCCAGTCAACACCAAGTTTCAGGAGTTTCATCCATTGTTGATTGATGCTCTGAGTCTAAGATACCTAATGATCGTATCATGAAATAGTTTCTTCATTCTCACAAGGGCTTTGAAGTGGGCATAATTACTTCATGGGCATATGCAGAACAAAGATGTATTCGAACAATGATTTTAGGAGTGAGGCCTTCATGACATAAATGAAAGATAACAGAGATGTGCTTCCCAACTTCAACCATGCAAAGAGAATTTCCCCTAACGAGATAGAACTACCTCAGGAGATGGAAGAAAGTTCTTTCATTGAACACAATAAAAATACAAAAAAAAGCTTCTTTCCCTCACTTGTAAGATGTATCAAGAATTTTCTTTTCACAACAATACAAGTTCTTCCCACAATGATTCAAGAAAAGAAGCGAGTACTTTCCCTTGAAGTGCGGCTGAGATGTATGTTCTTCCCCTCAAACAAATGAAGATCCGTATTGCAAGAAGCTAAGTACTCCCCATATATTTGCAAAGAAAAGAGATCTTCCCCAAAATACGACATGTGGTGCTCTTCTCAACATGTGATTAAGTTTCAAAATCTTGACTACAAATTCCAAGGTTGCAGAAGCGTATGAACCAAGAACAACTATATGAAGGATTCATACAAAGAAAGGGATAAGCGACGCAAAGATTGCAAGCATAGAATGTTTTCAAAATTGAAACAGAAAGACACAAAGATGCCTCTCAGTGATCACCATTATGATGCAGAGCAATATGCAGATTCATTTTCCGGTTCGAGATGCTTTCACCCAACCAGAACATATCACTCATCGGGCATCCTGTAGCAGCATAAAGACCGATAGAGGATGATGCAAATAGACGTCGTGTCTTGTCAGACACTTAGATGCTTTCAATATGGATTTTGTAAAAGTGTAGAATTTTTGATAGATTACACAAAAATATGTAATCACATGTGATAGTATCATGTGCAAAGTAATCTCGTGTAATCATGTCGCAAGGACATTAGGTCCTACAGCATTGAATAAGTCAAAGTTAGTTAGTTAGAGATAAGGATAGAATAAGTCAAAGTGGTTAAGGGTTTCTCCTTTCTTCTCCACTTTCCTCTCTCCTCTTTTCCTAATCATGTTGCAAGGACATTAGGTCCTGCAGCATTGAATAAGTCAAAGTTAGTTAGAGATAAGGATAAGTGGTTAAGGGTTTCCCCTTTCTTCTCCACTTTCTTCTCTCCTCTTTTCCTATATAAGGAGGGGGGGTTCATTGTAAATATTGATCTTTTGTTGTGTGCAAGTAAACTATAGGCGAAACTCTTGAGTTCTGAAGACTTTGTGTTTCATTGTAAAAGAGTTAAACATTTGAATAAAGGAATAGAGATTAACAGACTTTGTGTTGTTGTCTTGAACATTAATGAATGTATTCTTATGTTGCATTCATTGATCCTTGTTCAGATTAAATAATTTTCTCATTTATATCATTGGAGCATCTTTAATTCAAGTTTTCTGAAGACTTTGTGCTTCAGAAGATTGGGGTTACTATAGAGAGTAGTGGCTGTAATACTCCAAGGACTGAAGACTTTGGGCTTCAGTATTGGAAATTAGATAAATAGAGTACTTATTTGGGGTGAGGACAAGAGACTTTGACCTCTTGTATCATTCCATCTTTAGATAAATTCATCGTTGTCTCGATTAATTGTTCTTAAGTCGATTACCGAGCAATCGATATTACTCTTGCAAGGTGAACTGTATGTGGTACAGTTCAGTTCTACTTGAAGCCACCTGCTGTAAGAAGGGAGCCTCCCCTATTGCTAAGAGGAGAGAGTAATCTCACACACTGCTGCCTAAAATACACATTTTGCAAGTTGTAGTCTTAGTGACTTGCAAAATATTTAGCCAACAAAACGCGTCCCCAAAACTTCGAAAACGGTCAACGCATTTCCAGCTGGCATTGACTGTCCCGGGGACTGTGTAGTCGTTTCCCGTCTGTCCTGGGGACTGCTTGAAGTTTCCAATTTCAAAATAAAATTTATTTCAAAAAAAAATTAATAAATGGCAATTTTTTGCCCATTAGCGGGCCCAACGCTTTGGAAGTTATTAAAATAATAAAATATGGTATGTTTAACATAACATATGTTGAAAGTTTATTTTTTGGGAAGTACAAACTTAGCATCCAAATATGACCGAAAATTCAAACCTCTGTTCAACAAACTAGACCTATGTTTGATATTCATATCACAGACCTGAAAATGACAGTCGTTGGGTTGAGGAATACTCACATCATTTCCAGCTTTGATAATTCTCCAATAGTAGCATTAAGCGCCCAGAAATACACTGTTGTAGCTGATTACTACCCAGACAAGATAGATGCTACCTGTCTAGGAACGATTTGCCACAATAAATTCAATTCTTCTCCAAATACCACAAGCAAGAGCTCTAAAGTCTAAACATATCGCCCAGCTATGGCAGATTGATTCGTTCAATACATAGAAGTAGATTGATTCTCTCATTTGATTCATTTGATATCATCCTATGTTCCTATTCTTAGACTTAAGTATTCTTAGATGATGATTCGATTTGATGCTATGTTCTATGCTGATTTGATGAATAGAATTGATAATTTTAAATTATGTTGCTATTATGAATGTGACAATGTTATGTAATTCTGAAATTCATGAATATATTTGAAAATTTATATTATATATATATATATACGTCCCCTGCCATCCCCTACTCCGGCCAAAAAAAAACGTCCCGGAAACCGGTTTCCCTGTCCCCCGTCCCAAAAACTCAGGGTAACATTGGTTATAAAATCCATTGATATCCCTTCCCACTTATGCTCAGGTATCGGAAGTGGTTGTAGAAGACCTCTAATCAAGCACTCTCTAATATGTTGTAACACATCATCTTTCCATCCCTTCCAGGTAAAGCTCTCACGAATCTGATGATATGCTTTGAAGAAACCTAGGTGTCCTGCTAAAGTTGCATCGCGTAATGCCCTCAAAATCTTGGCCTTCAACTTGGAATTTGGTACGAGATAAATTTTGTCCTTGTAATAAATAATACCATCCCTCACTACATACTTGTCATTTTGTACCTTGTCATCAATCAAATTAGAAGCAAATGTATCCTTCGCATATTCGGTCAAGAGTTGAGATTTCCAGTCGGCTGAAATCTCAATGAGAGAGCAGAGTGCTGGTTTCCTAGACAAAGCATCAACAACCACATTTTTGTTACCTTTTACATACTCAACATCGAAGTCGTAAGCCTGAATCTTGCTTACCCACTTTTGTTGCCTCTCATTTAGGTCCTTGCTCTAAAAAATACTTGAGACTATTGTGATCTGTTTGGACCACAAATTTGGATCCCACCAAATATTGTCTGAACTTGGCTAGCGCATGCATAATCGCTAGCATCTCCTTATCATGTGTGGAATACAATTTCTTTGGATCTTTGAGTTTCCTACTCTCGAATGCAATCGAGTTCTTGTTATGTATCAGAACTGCACCAATTCTCTGTCCTGAGGCATCACATTCAATAACAAATTGTTGTGTGACGTCAAGTAGTGCTAAGACTGGGCATGGGCTCATGACTTCCTTGAGTTTGTCAAATGTAACTTGCGCCTCACTAGACCACTTGAATGCCCCCTTCTTAGTAAGATCAGTCAAGGAAGATGCCAACTGTGAGAACCCGTGCACAAATCTCTTGTAGTAGCAACACAACCCCAAGAATCCTCTCAATTCAAATAAGTTTTCCGGTGGTGGCCAATCCAAGATTGCTTGAATTTTTTGTCGGTGCACTTTTACACCATCAACTCCAATCACATGTCCTAAGTAGAGAATCTTTGTCATCCCAAATTCACATTTGGAAGCCTTTGCAAATAATGACTACGCTTCCATGATACCCAACACTTCATCCAAATGTTGCAAATGTTCATTCCATGTCTTGTTGTATATCAAAATGTCATCAAGAAATATCAGAACAAACTTACACAATTGCTCTCAGAAAGTGTGATTCATGAAGAACTGAAATGTTGCAGGTGTGTTTGTGAGTTCTAAGGGCGTGACTAGGAACTGGAACGCCCATAGTGACAACGAAAAGCAGTCTTCTGTATATCTTCTTCCCATACACTGATCTGGTAATAGCCTAAGCGCAAATCAATTTTAGAGAAGAATAAAACCCCATGTAACTCATCTAGAAGCTCATCAATCTTGGGGATGGGGTATCTGTTCTTAATGATTCTCTTGTTCAGGACCCTGTAATCTATGCACATGCATAATGTTCCATTCTTCTTCTTGACTAGCACAACAGAAGAAGCAAAAGGGCTGGAACTAGGGGATGTATGTGACTCATTTTCAGGAGCTCTTTGATTTTTATTTCAATTTCTTCTTTAAAATGGCAGGGATGCCAATAAGGTGTTGTGATAACAAACTTTAAATCCTCCTCCAACTCCATCACATGCTAAAACCCACGACCAGGTGGACAGCCAGGAGGAATTTCTACAAATATTGCGCTATGCTTATCTAACACGGTCTAAATATCAATGTGATAAGATGACTCACGACAAGTGGAAGATTTGTTAAAAACAAAACATTGAGCTGCCCATTCCACATTATCATGTCTAAAAAGAGCCTCCATCCTCTTTGCGGTAGCCAACCATGGCCTACCATCAGTCATAGCCTTAAGGATTGTTTTCTTCCCATTAACCATGAATTTCAACTGCATCTACTTGAAGTCTTGAACATAACGTTCAAGTGACTCCAACAACGTCTACATTACTAAACCCGAGTACATAAAAGTCACATGTCAATGTGTACTCTCTAACTTCTATGTTCAGTTGTGGCACAACTCGGTTGCAACTTAATGGGAAAACATCTGAAACAATAACATTGAACCCGGGGAATTCCTTAGCCTGTAGTCCACGCTTGCTTACCAATCCTTCATCTATAAAATTGCGTGTAGCTCCATTGTCCACTAAAGATACCATCCTTTGTCCGTTAAGAACACCTTTCAGTCAGAAAGGACGGCTGCAAGGTACTCCAAATAACGTGGCAATGCATGGAGTCTCCCTAACTATAGTATCTTCCAACTCAATCTGTTGAGGTTGGACCTCTTGTGTAACATCCTCATCGGTTGTCCTCCTGCTCATTTTGTTCCTCATCATCAAAATGGACTTCTATCAAATGTACCTTGCCTTTTCCAAGGCAGCGATGACCAGGTTCCCATGGTTCCTTGCAAGAGAAACATAATTTTCTCTTTCTTAGTTCATTTTGTGTCTCTTGCACAATTTTGGAAGGTATGTTTCTTTGCTGATTCAAACTCGTGTTCTTCTGCTGATTTGAACTTTTCTTATTAGATTTCCAAGGGCTGAAATCTTTCTTTTGTGGTTGGTAGGAAGGTGTGACATCTAAGTCCATGGCTACCCAATAGCATCATCTAATGAGTTGGGCCTGTGAGCCTTAACCAAACATTTTAATTTGTCACTTAAACCTTCAACAAAGAGCATTGTAACTCTTTTGTGAGGCATATCCGGGACCATTACGGAAATTTTTGGAATTAATTTATGTAAGACTCCAGGAGTCCTACCTGCTTAAGTTGTGGCAGTTCCTTGTAATAGACGTCTATGTCTTTTCAATCAAAACAAGTAATCAGCCTTTTGACAAACTCTTCATAAGAATGAACCATGGCATGATCCTGGGAAACAAGTCAGTGGTGCCACCAATCATATGCTACTCCTTCCAAGTGCATGGTAGCAAACGGAATCGCCTTTTCTTCTTCCATGGGCTTGAGTGCCAAAAAGGTGTCCAACTTATGAACCCATGATCTAGGTGATATTTCTCCGATTCCATTGAACAACGGAATTGTAATTTTGTTCAAGGAGTCCTTGTACTCCGCTGGCTAGAAGCCCTGTCTAGCTTGCCCTATAGGCCTCCTGTCTTGCCATTCCAGACAATTCCTAGCTTTGTCCTTATGTTGGTTCATGAACTAATTTAAATTCATCATCTTCCTTACATCAATTGCAAGCTTCATGTATTCATTTCGAGCCTCCATAATATCATATGTGATGTGTATCTCTTTCAACTGGATGAGGTTAAAAAGTGGGACGCAATGGTCGATCAGACCTTGTATTTGTTGTTCTCACAACATTAGAAGTTGCTCTGTCTTGTTTCTCATGCCCGGCTTCACTTCTGTTGTGTTGACTATTGGACCTTCTTGACCTCGAACGTCCAACTCTCCAATGTCCCATTGTTGTAAATTTGTAATCATATGATCCTGGAATTGTTGCAACACTTGTTGTTGTTGCATATGTAGCTCTTGTTGCTGCTATTGTTGGGTAAAAATTGTCAGGAAATCATTAAGTTGATTATTTAATTCCCTTCGTGGGCTGCCATTTCTTCTTTCTCCCGTCTCAACTTCAGTTGGGTTAATTTCAGTGTCTTCATGTTGCCCCGACCTACTTCTTGTGTTATATCTATGTGGTTCAAACACTCTGGGATACAAAAAACAACTTTATAGCGGTATGCGTTAGGTTAGGTGCCAAAAAGCAACTTCAATTCTGACATGCAATGAAAAATCTTTGGTCTGTACTCAAAAAGAAAATCTACAATTGAAACCCCCATAGGCTGGCAGGGTTTGTAGCTCTAATACCACTGAAATATCATTTCTCTGCATTTACAAACTCATGCAAACGTATGTCTGTTTATCTAGAAAAAATTGGGGCTTATAGTAATTATCTGATTTACAACTGCCAACATACGAACAGATGAATACAAGCATTAAGTATCAGTCGTGGGGTATCTATCTAATAATCAATTTCATACTAGAACATACCCATGAATTCATCTCTAATTACTGATAATAATAGAAGTTCACAATTGTAGTAGTCCCAAAATTCCTCCTTTTTGGTAGTTCCACTTGTCTATATAAGTTGCATGTAGGCGTTCCTTGCAACCGAATGTTGAAGAACCCTCTATTGATAGATTGATAGATGAAATATTGGTTTAAACCAGACATTGATATCTCCAGAATAACTTGTCAGACACATCTTGTTGTTTTGCTACCACAATATGTTATATGGTTGAGTTCAATGAATTTGCCTGAGTTGGGTTTGCATCCCGAAAGGCTCCTGCTATAGGGGTTTCGTCTAGTACCAGGTATACAAGTTGCAGAGAAATATAAACAAACATCATAACTTTCAATAATCTTTCTCTTCTCATGCGATTTATCATAATAGAATCCCCAACACCTCAAAAGGAAGATATTTGCTTTATTTCCCCCACACAAACCAACCGATGGCAAGTTACTAAAATGCACAAGCATGACTTGTTGAGGCAGCAACATAACAAGTCGATGCAATACGAAAGTGGTCCCCATGCCTCGGGACTGAAATTCAGGAACTTAAATAGCTCGTCCCCTTTGTTAAATTAATGCCTTAGCCTTTGGGGACTTAACTAAAGAAGGCTTGGCAATTTATTAATTACTTATAAAGACTTCTAAACTATAGGGGACATTACAATTGCTAGCAGATTACACCCTTTCTAGTCACATTTATTTACTTGTTGCAGTCAGCATGCCTTCTTTTCTAATAAGCATATATGTTAAAAGAAGATTACAAGAAAGAAGAAAATTATCAAGAGACGCACGTAATGTAACATCCCTTATTTTACGCCATCTTGCTCTACAAGCCTTGGCCAGTTTTCAGGGTTTTCTGTAGGTTTCCAGAAATGTTGGGAGGGTTCCAATGATCTTGGTGAGCTCAATTCTCAGTTTCATGGGTTTCGACAATATTTGCAATGTATGGTAAGAGCTTGCATGTCACCAAGCTTTCTTGGTTTTTGCAGGTCTGTTCTATTTAGTTTTGGAAGAACACTGCTATTTATAGTAATTGTTTGCATAGCACCAAACTTTCCGAGTTTTTCTGGGTTTGTTCTCTTTGTTCTTCAGAGAACACTTCTTTTTTTAGTAAGTGGCTGCATGGCACTAATCTTTCTACGATTTTTTGGGTTTGCCCTCTTTGGTCTTCAGAGAAAACTACTATTTATAGCATGTGCTTGTAATGGCATCAATTATCATTTGTCAGCTTCAGGTGGTTTCACCGTGTTTTATTCTCTGTTTTAGGTGTGTTGGTGAGCCTCCATAAGGCAATAGAAATTATTTTAATATTTTCATTTAAGCGTTTTAAAAGTGAATTTTTAATATCTAGCATAAGGGAATTAACACTTCCAAAAGTGTGTCTGCAATTGGGACGCTTAGGCTATGGGATACATAAGTTGTTATTTAATTTATATGAGGGCTTTTCTTAGAGGGAACATTATATTTGGCTATTTGAATTTGCCCTAATTTCTCCCTCCAAGTCTATATATTGGGATTTGGGTTCTCATTCTCTCATTCTGCTTGTGCACACATAATAAGATGTTGAAACGAACTTGGAGAATTCTTTCACAGATTGTTGAGGATAAAAACCCTCTACATCCACCCTAGCTAGTTGTTTATTTTAGTTTGAGTTTTTGTACTTTTGCTTAAAGTTTGGTTATAAGGAATTAATGACAATGAAGATATATGATGTTTTCTAATTTGGGGTTTCTGAGTTTGGTGTGTTTAGTGTATATTTTGGAGTGCTGTTTGAGTTTGCAAGTTTTGAAGATTTTCCTCTTACTGCTCATATATGTTCAGAAGTACCGGAGCTCTATTTTTGTTCATAACTTTCAGAGAGATCATTATTTTCTTCTGGGTATTGTTTCTAAGGCTTCCTACCATCTGGGCAATGAAGATTCATATGCTACTTATGAGTTTTGGATTGTATTTGAATTTTCTATAGTGAGGTTGCCAGGTACAGGCTGTACACTCCATTTTTTATGCACGTGGGGGTTCAACAAGGCATTATACTCTGTTTTCAAAGCTGAAAATACATTCAACAATGGCGTCTAGGGATCACTAGTTTGACAGATTGGAGAAATTCAAATCAATTAATTTGCAAGTCGCCCCTGCATTTTCCAGCACCCATTTGGCAATGTGCAGAGAAAATTCAGAGTACTTTGAGGCCTAGAGAGCTTGAAGAGCCTTTGCCATTTCTCATCTTAGTTTGGCATCCAAGTTGAAAGAATGTTAGCGTGAATGAATATCTTGAAAATCATTCTGTGTTTCTAATTCTTTGTTGTATCAAAGCTCGGCTTTGTGGGTTTGTGAAACCTCTGGATAGATGAATGTCATTGCAGGTTCATGACATAGGATTTATCAAAACGGCATGTACATATTTGTATGGTGCCATACAAATCAACTGATTTTTTGCTTGAAGATTTTTTACAGATTTTATAATCAATTTGTCGGCTTTTATTTGTTCAAAAATCGCAAAAGATTCCAAAAAATCATGCCTTTTTAATCTCATTTCAAGGCATTTTTCTACTGAAATCATGCCCAGGACCTGAATACATACGTGGAGTCCCTTTTTAGGTAAATTTGTGCCTTGCTTCAGTGGATTTTTTGTATATTCGTATCGTTTTTTCTCACAGGCAGTGCAATTGGTTTTGTGACGGATTTTTCCTTCAAATCTCAGCTTTGCTGGTCAATTTTTCAATAGTTCTGGATTTTTGGCACGATTTTCCTATTTTGCACAAGAATCTAGGGTTTGGCGATGAGTTTTCTTCATTTTTTGACATATTTTTTATAATTTCATGGATTTTTCTTGACAACTAGGGTTTTTGCCAAATTTCCAACATCTGCTAAAGTCATTAGTTCTATTTTGCTGCTAGAGTTTTGTAATTATTTTCCTAAAAATTTCAGTGGTCTTCTTTCAAAAACAACAAGTTTCTTTGACTTTTGTGATTTCGTATTGCAGAAGGGATGGCTTCATTGCCGAACAGCATGGTAGAAGTAGCCAGAGGTTTACTGGAAGGAATAATAACACCTAGAAATAGCAGATACAAACACCCAACCAACAGTTCTTGGTAAAGACCAAGACAACTTTGATGACCATTATTGTGCAGCCGTTATGCTCATTATAATTATCAATAACAAATGAGATGCTTCTGGATGTTCCGTCAAGAAAATCATCTAAGGAAATTTGGAAATACCTGCAAAACTTGCACGACATGTTAGATAAAGGAAGGGCTTTCTTCCTAAAGAAAACATTGTTCTCAATCATGATGAAAGAGAAAACGTCTTTACAAGATCATTTGATAAAGATCAAAGACATTCATAATCAACTGCAAGCCATAGGTCATACAATGGAAGAAGAAGACATGGTGGTTATAAATCTTAAAAGCTTACCACAGTCATATGAACAGTTCATAGAAACACTCAACACCACATCTACTAGTGTTGACCTCAATTCAACACTTTATGCAACAAACTCTTACTGCGGGACACATAGAAGAAGCAATGTGGTACTAGCAATTACTTGCTGTGTGGAACAAGCCTTTGCAATAAAGGAATAGGGTAAAGGAAAATGGCCTCAAAAGAAAGGTCACTGGAATTAGATGATACTTCAAAGAATCTGAAAAATATCAAATCACTATTATACTAATCGTGGTCAATGAAGCAACGCTATATAAAGTGGTTGGCTGATCATAAATCTAACCAAGGAGAGCCTCCAGAAAAGGCTCATATCGCAAAGCATTCTAAGTACGCATAGACCTTTTATGCATTCATGGCCAAATGACCGACTAATCAAGCGTAATCTCATGATTGCTACATTGATTTTGTTGCATCTCGACATTTTACTCGTAGGAAGGATTGGTTCACATAGGATACGGCTTGCTCAGATTCGGTGATCTTCAGTGGTGGTGAACAGTTTACAATTGTCGGCAAAGGCAATGTCCAAGTAATCTTTGGACTTTGGAGAGAAAGTTCTTATTTTTCTCAATGTATACTATGTTCTCGACATGGAGCTCAATTTTCTCTCAATTTTTGGCACACACAAGTGCTATATTGTTAATACTAAAGAAGTTTAGGAATGTGCAATGGCAGCAGAGAGTGCGTCAAATATGACTACACTATGGCATCAATGTTATGGGCATCTCAATCTTTGTTATCTCTCTCAATGGCTCAAGAGAATATAGTCAAAGGTTCACATTAAATCCAATAGAAGGCACAAGGTGTTTGCAGAACTTTCTAAGCAAGGAAGCAACAAAGAACTCCATTTTCAAATGGCAAAGCTTGGAGAGCCTCAAGAATTCTACGGTTGGTTAGTGCAGATGTACGTGGACTAATGTATATACTATATAGCATTGATAAGTGGTGCCAAGTAAATTCTCTTGCTTGTAGATGATTTTAGTACAAAAAAGTGGGTGTGTTTTCTCAAACGAAAAATTAGAAGTGTACAAGGAATTCCCAACAGTTCATAGCTATGTTACCGGATTCCTCTGTTGAGGCCCAGATCCTGGTTCTGGTACGATCCGGATCCTGGTTCCTCCCGGATTCCTCTTGGATTCCTCCAGGGTTCTGGAATGGAATCCGGGTTCTCTGTGAGGAACAGGAATCTAAAAGGATCCACTGGAATCCAAAATCTGGGCGTCCAAAAACAGGCCCACATTGACTTTTATTTTTTATTTTTTTAATAAATAAAGTCAAACTAAACCTAATTTGACCCTTCTAAACCCTAATTTGACCCTTATTATGCTTGTGATTTAAATTTTCAGCATGTAATGACAATTTGAGACTTTTACAAAGTATGAATATGATATAATCATATACTGACAATTATGGATTTATCATTTTATCATTATGTCATATGAGAATCACACTTCTAACTTATTATTATCATTATATGTTTCAACTTTGAAGTTTTGAACTAATGATGAATGAGCATTGACATATTAAATGTATGGAATCTATGAATATACATACATATATAAATTTATAATATATATATATATTTTTTTTTTTTTCAAAAATGTCTATATATATACCCGCGGAACCAAGATCCGGCCCAAAATGTTTTTTGCCGAATCCCCGAACCCGAACCCGAACTCGAATCCGAACCAAAGCCAAGATCTGCTACTTAGGTTCATAGCACTAGTAGAAAAAGAGTCAAGTGGTTGAATTATCACTCTTAGGTATGATAATGGAGGTAAATTATGTTTGAATGAATTCACTGAATTTTGTGCTAAACACAAAATAAAACATCAACTCACAACACCCTATACTCAATAACAAAATGGAGTAGTAAAAACACAATTACAGAAATGGCCCATTGTATCTAGGAAAACAAGAGTGTGCAGAAAAAGTTTTGGTTGAAGCAGTTTACCCCACCAAAGTTGAGCCACCCAAAAGCTTTAGGTTCTACTACGTATATCTAGATTGCAACTCCAAGAGTCAAAAGTTTATGCTCACACGGTATAGTGACAATCATAAAGCCTGCAAACTGATTGATGTGGACAATGTTAACTTGACATTTAGTAGGGATATGGTGATTGATGAAAAAGTTTGGCCATTTCAGCTCTAAACTGACATCAAGAGTACCAAAGATTAGCCTTTGAATGCTAAATATTTAGGTGTTCCAACTTCCATTAGCTACACCCGAAGGGGTTACTTTGATGGTTCTCAACAAGTGGAATCTCCCAAGCACATACCAGTACTAGAGGATTTTCTTCAGGAAAACCTAGATCAGCATACAAATGACATGGCACCAAGCAGCACAAGTCTTGATGACCATGCTAATTTGGATGAAGAGGTTTCTATAAAGAAACCTAAGTGGTGGGAAAATCTTACTGTTTTTGTTCAAGATAATGAAATTATTGAGGATAGATCATCCGGAGGCAAGAGAAAAAAAAACAAATATAACTTTGCTCTTATGACTAACATTCAAGGTGTTTATGAACTCCAAGGTTTTGCAGAGGCAAAGGTAAACCTGAATGGGAAAAGACCATGGAAACTAAATATTAGAGTCTTGTGAAACATAAGTCTTAAATTATTTCAAATCTTTCAAGGAAGAAACACATTTGTTGCAAAGCAGCTTACAAAGTCAAGTACAAAGCTGATAGTACACTTGACAAGTGCAAAGCATAGTTGAAGCCTAAAGGTTACTTGCAAAGAGAAGGTATTCAGTACGAGGAGACCTTTGCTCCTACAACAAAGATGAGCACATCTATCTAGTTTTAGCCATGGCAACATAATTTGGTTGGAAAGTCCATCAAATGGGCATTAAGAATGCCTTCCTCAATGGTGACTTGGAGGAAGAAGCATACATGACTCAGCCTCAAGGTTTTCAAGTTGTAGAAAGGAGCATCAGGTATGTATAATAAGGCACCCAAGGAAAGGTACATAAAGATTAACAAGTATTTGATATAGCGAGGATTCCAGAGAAGTCCTTCATATCCAAATCTATACGTCAAAAACATCGGCAATGATATTATTCTATTGAGCATTTACAAAGATGGTATCATCGTTATAGGTAGTGAAGCATATTTGATTGAACAAATCAAATGTAATTTGAGTAAAACTTTACCATGACAAACATAGGTTTCCTAAGTTATTGCCTAGGTGTAAGAGTTTAGCAAATAGGTGGTGGTATTTTTATTTCCCAATCTAAATATGCAAGGAGTTTTCTCAATAGGTTCAAAATGGCAGATTGCAAAATCTCATCTAGATCTATGAAGAAAGGGTTGAATCTTTCAGCCAAAACAAACTCAAAGGTGCTCAATGCGTATGCATTCAGGGAACTAATGGGCAGCCTTAACTATCTTATAGGCACTACACTTGTTTTGAGCTATATTGTGAGTTACATTTCAACATTCATGACCACACCTAAGGCAAAACATTAGATTGTAGCGAAGCGTGTGCTGAAATTTTCAAAAGGGACTCTTGACAATAGCATACTTTATAGAAAAAGCAAAGATCCAAGATGGATGTAAGAACCACTGCAGGTTCTAACTTTGCCAAACCACTAATTTGCTAAGCAAATGATATATATGACTGGTTTTTTGAATTGAATATGCAATTCCTTGAATTTTTAAAAAGTATTGTCAAGCAAGATAATAGCTTTCCATAAAAAGAAATTATGAAACTAATTTCAAAAGCATTGAACTAGATGCATTTATTATTAAGTGAAATCATATACAATGCAAGAGAAAATTATTTATTAAATTCTAAAATCAAATTGCAGCTAATTAGGAACCTGGCATCAAATCGCACCACCTTGAATTTGCTAAGTAACCTCTCTCAATTATTTGCAAAGCCCTCTAAACTACCAGACGTCCAAATCTGAGCAGAAATAAACACAAAATCAAAGGCGTTAGGGCCTAGAAGTCTCACGCCAAGACTAGAATCACATGTGGGGCCTGGAATGATGTACGGCTGCCTTGGATTTTTACAAAATCAGTCAACAAATCGTTGCTAACAGCTGCTTGCAGATTTATCCTTAAATTATTATTCACTCCACCAAATACTTCAACCAATTTGCACAATCTAGACTTCTGAATGAAGCGCACAGGTAAGCAATAAGTCAACTGGTCTTTAACACTCTCAGAATTGCACATACACTAAAGAATTAATGTACTTTTCCTAAATATAAGAGCCCCTCACATTAAAAATATTTTATACAGTTAAATAATAACTTTATAATATTATCATTATAAATAACATCATTAATGCCATTATAATTTTAATATATCATCGAATACTCATTATCTCTATGTTTCGTCTAAACCCAGAGGTCAACCAAAGTTTTCACTGTGCATTCAACTGCCTTACTAAAAATAGTAAGATTCCATCTCTATCAACCCCTGACCTGCTATAATTAGTAATTCCCTGAATACTTGATCATCAAAGATGCCAAGGGTCGTCACCGAATTAAGGGCAGTCCAAGTGCCCTGTAACGCCTATCTGATCTCTAACACTGAATTCATTGCAATGATTTGGATTCTATTTTTTTTTTATAAATGTTTTTTTTTTTGTTTTCAAAATAAGAGAATTTTCAATTACAATTAAATTAGCTAGCAACTTCTAAGCATAATGCAATTCACACTACATTTGTTGATATAGGAATGCATTTACTAATTTGTTTTTACTGTTTGCATAGATGCTTATTATCGAAATTGATTATGCAATATCTACAATGTTGGGAGACGCAATTAAACACTAGAAAGGAACCTGTTTAAACCCCCACATCTAAAGAAGGCTATTTGCGGCTAAGGTAGGTAGTGCCAGCTGCAATAGAAAACATTCTCTTCATCATTTAACAATTTGATAACGCTCTATGGTGGCGCCAATTCAATTCCAGCCTTCTTCTCCCTTTATGGTGGTAAACCCCAAGCCAAAAACCAAACTGTGTATTCACCAAGGAAAATCGAGTCACTTCCACACAATTCACAGGCCAAAAGGACCAGCTCAAAACGTATTCTTTGAGAAGAATTAACAATTCTTCAACAGCTGAATCAAACCCTCATGTCTCCAACTCGAAGCTCAAGAAAATTCATTCACAAAGTCAAAAAACAATAATAGCTCCAAGAGGTTCGAATTCCCCAATTAATGAGCAACATCTTCTCCAAGAAGATGTTGAAATCCAGCTTCAAGAACACTCTTCACATAACTTAAAAGCTCCATGCTTTTAAAACATTAGAAAGTTTGAATATTTGAAATATAATATTCAATTATCTTTCCCTCCAATTGTGATGTCCAAACATAAGATAATAAAGCAATCATTAATATTCAATGACTTGACTTAGGGATCATACCCATACAGGGCTCTAAAAGGTGTCATCTGAATAGACATATGGTGAGTGGAATTATAACAATACTCATACAAGTATATCCACTTCACCCAAGCACGCTGTTGTGCAGACACATAGTTCCAAAGATAGCCCTCCACCCATTTATTAACAATCTCAATCTGACCATCAGTCTAAGGGTGGTAACTAGTACTCGGAGTCAATTCTATCCCTCATAACCTGAACAACTCCTGCAAAAAGTGACTCATGAAATGGCTATCTCGGTCACTCACAATACTTCGGGGTAAACCATGCAACCTGAAAAACTCCCAAAAAAGCAAATCTGCAACCTGTGTCGCTGAAACTATAGTAGTGATCGAGAAGAAGTGACCATATTTTGTGAGACGATCTACTACCACATATATGTTGACATATTGTTCGTTCGTGTTTAACTATGCATATATTATATATATGTATATATATATAATATTAATAATAATTGTTAATATATATATATTTATCTGATAAATATCTATTGGAATGAACTCATATATATATATATATATATATATATTAGTTATTAATAAATGATATGTATAATGAACAGTCACTTCATTTAGTATCAACATCCACATCTCTCTACAATGAATAGTCACAACTATTCATTATAGATTCTATATATAAATACAAATATATTTTTGTAGAATCAATCAATCACCAAGGCAATTGCATTCTACTACATATTAGTTTATACATTATCTTCAGATCTACATTTCTTAACATGGTATCAGAGCAGCAAGGTTATTAAAGGAAGATAAAATATAAACCCTACATAATCTATAGTTGAGCATATTCTAAATTTTACGAAATTCTAAAATATAAAAATATGGCTCACTGCATGAGAAT